>SKCR01036527.1:0-54460 GCA_019454045.1 Zanthoxylum bungeanum | reverse complement strand
CACCCAATGTCATGCCTGACATTAAAAAAGAAGTCGAGCGCTTTTTGAAGGAGAAATTCATTAGAACCACCAGATATGTAGAATGGTTGTCAAATATCTTCCCTGTCATGAAGAAGAATGGAAAACTGAGAATCTGTATAGATTTTAGAAATTTAAACTTGGCAACACCAAAAGACCAATACCTTATGTCTACGGTGTTAGGGTTGGTGCTCAGAGTGCCAATCCGGATCGTATTTATGTCCGATTCATAAATACGAATAATTCTTTTTTCCATAATATTACTTATTTAGTGGTAGCACCTCTTGTCTTTTATACACATATTCGATCTAATTGCGATTAGATATCTAATTATGATTATATTGAAACTAAATCTGATTTCGTGATACGTGTATATTAGCCAAAGACCCTATGATTTACAACGTAGTACGCAGTTACAATATAGTTTGTAATTGACATTGGGAAGCGTCACTATAAGTTGGGGTTTCGGGTGGTAATTCGGGTAAACGCAGCGGATCGCGGAAAATCAAAATTTTCCGATTTCAATTATTTTTCTTGGGTAATTAAAATAAACTAATTTATTTCAATTAATCAATACTTAAAAACTAAATTTTTTACCCAAAACTCAGATTTTTTAGAATTTACCATTTTGCCCCAAAAATTTGTATTTTAATCATTTTAGTACAAAATTGTCAAATACAATTTTAATTTATTCCAAATCAATTCCAAAATGATTTATTCATATCTTATACTTGAAAATATAATTTTTCAATTCATGAAAATAATTTTTCCCTAATTGCCGAATGGTCCCTCAATTTTCAAGAATTTACAATTTGGTCCTTTTTGTTCAAAACATGCCAAGATCAAATCCAAAAATTCCCAAATTTAATATACATCATATATACACTAAATCTCATCACATATATGAAAAGCCCCAAATTTGGTGTAGGTTAAAAAAACTAATTTTAACAATTTAACAAATTAACACCAAATTAATCAAATTCAAGTCTTTAATTCAATTCTTACAACACCAATCAAGTCTCACCATCATGAAATAGCTCAATAATAATTCTAGGTCTAACATGAGTGGGTAAAAGACTATATAATGACAACTAGCCATCAAAACGGTAAAATAAATTTTTTTAAACTATTATAAGCATTCTAAGTAATTATGCATGCTTCTATCTTTCATTCAAGCCCCAAATCATCAAATCACAATCATAAAATAGTTGAGAACAAAATAAGCTACACATGTTGAAGCTTAGTATGCTAGAAATATTTTTCATGAAATGAGAAGTAAGAAAAAACTTACAAAAATGCTTGATTTCCAAAGTTTTCTTCCTTTTTCCTCATTTTCTATTTTCCTTTCTTTGTGTTTGATTTTTTTAGGGTTTGTAGAATGAGAAATAAAATTGAAAAAATGGTTTATATAATTTTCTTTTATGACCGGCACAAAGGGAAAAATAATAACCACAAATTTTTTAATTTTATTTCAATAAATGGAAATGATTTAATTAATATTTGTGGTAACAAATTATCCAATTATTCAATACTTATCACAAATAAGCCAATTAAATTATGTCAAACCAACCAATCAAAATTGACCACAATTTCCAATTAAAACATGTCATTTATCTTATCTTAATAAGTAAAAAGATATTAAATATTTAATTAATTTAATTATTCAACATTTGAATAAATAAATAATTAAATACAAATATCTCAAAATATATGTATTATATTTACATTAAATAATCAAAATACATATATTAATTATAAATGTCAAATATCACAATTCGACATTTAATAAATGGCCGAAAGATCTCAAAAACATGTATTTTCGTTTAATCGTTAAACGAATTATAAATAATCAATATTATTTATAAAAGTTGCCCTAGTGCCCAACGAGTATATCTCATTAGTGAGACTCTCTAGGTTCTAGAATATCTGTCACGAAATCCAATTTCGTGTCCATAATCTACCCACCCGTAAATTATGACGAACACAGATAAAATCACTGAACCATATATGTCAAGGTCATTGCATACGTATAATCCTTCTGTCACAGGTATCCGGATTATCCTAGAGATATATATATATATAAACGTCAAATCTCTTTAGGTATAATCTTGTCGACGATTCTATTAGCAATCTTTTAAATAACACTTAGAACTAATTTCTATAGTGTACCACGGGCCCATGGATTTAATAGATTGTTAATTCCATAATAGATACATATGCTCTGTACATAGAACTGAAGGATCCTTTCTTGATACGCACAAGATATCATGAGGATCAGTCCACACCCAACGAACATGCGGAGGTCTAATCTAAATAGATCGGTGACGTGACTGCCATCAAAGTGTGGAGGATACCTCATATATCCATAGTAGTACGTAAATTCGGAGGACCACTATGCTCACTCAACTGAGAAGATTCTTATTGACGTTGGTGTACCATCTATTAAGAATCTTCGGCGATTCGCTCAGTGTTTATCCGATATAAATACCTACGTGTCTATACGTGTCTCCCGAGACTCATGGTTCATTGAGAAACCATTAGAATCCAACATTCCAATATACGACACGTACCGGTCTCAACGGGTTTACTTACTGACCAAGTAATTATAAACCTTGACCAGTAACAGTTAAAGAATGATACTGTTATGGTACTACTTAATGTCAGTTGCGACACTTTTGCAACTGTATCATAACCAATCACTCTATGGTCATTTACGTCTTTACCATATAATAAAAGAATTTATATTACCGAAACTGTTTATTTTATTCATTAATAAAATATATAAAAAAGTATTTACAGGGAAATACATAAGAAATTGGTGCTCAGAGCACCAACCCTAACATTATATCCTTAAATAAAGTTTCTGGTGAAGATTTACTAACACGGGTCGTTTAGTAAAATCCGCTGAGACCAGTACATATCGTATATCGAGACTTGGTCTGATGGTTTATCCCAATGAACCATGAGTCTCGGGAGACTCGTATAGACATATAGGTGTTTATTTGATAAACACTGAATGACTCACTGAAGATTTCCTAATAGATGGTACACCAATGTCAATAGGAATTTTCTCGAGTTGAGTGAGCATAATGGTTCTTTGACTTGAGATACCATTGTGGATATATGAGTTATCCTCCACATTTTGATGGGAGTCACATCATCGATCTATTTAAATCAGACCTCCACATGTTCGTTGGGTGTGGACTGATGCTAATGATATCATGTGCGTATCAAGATAGAATCTATCAGTCCTGTGTACAGGGCATAGGCATCATGCACGTGTTTGCAATATAGTAAATCCATGGTCATGGTATAACTTTGGAAATTAGTTCCGAGTGTTATTTAGAGATCGTAAATTTGAAAGTCGACTATATTATACCGTAAGGATTTGACGTTCTTATTTATATCTCAAGTATAATATGGATAGCCTATGACGGAGGGATTATACGTATGCAAAGACCTCGGCTTACATAGTTTAGCGAGATTATTCGTGGTCTTCATAATTCATGAGTGGGTGAATTATGGACACGAAATTGGATTTCGTATCGGATAAACCTAAACTTAGAGAGTCCCACTATATGAAGTGTACTCGTTGAGCACTTGGGCAATGCGTTATGAATAATACAGATTATTCATAATACTTCATCGGATTAAATGAGTTAATTCGAATCGTTTAAACGGTTAAACGAAAACACATGCATATGGGCATTTTTGGTCAATCGTAATTATTGTGTACTTGTATTTGATACATAATTTGATTAGATACACATTAATTAATTGTCAAATGAGATTTTGCACATGCCATTAATATATTTATTTGTTATTTAATGTAAATAAAAATAAATATATATAATAATTATATTAATTAATTATTTATATATTTAAATGTTAAATATTTGAATAATTAAATAATATACTTTTTCATAATTGTTATGAAAAATATTTGATTATTATTGGTTACAAATGGCATGATTATATTAAGCTTTAAGTGTGCAAATTTGATTTGTCAAATTAAAGCTTATTATATTAAAATGAATTATTTTTTGGAAAATGACAAAAATACCCTTGCAAATTCGGTTTACCTTGCCTTTTAGGTTAGAAAATTTTGTTTTCTCCTCACTTGGCTTGATATGGCCGAATACTCCTCGAAAAAATAGCTCTCCAATTTTTCTTGATGATTCAAGGAAGAAGAAAGTAAAAATTCAAGAAAAAACTCAAAGAAAGTTGAAGTTAGAAGAAAGTTGAAGTTAGAAGGTAATCTTTAATATTCTTAAGTGTAGAAAATTAGTTTCTTGTTCTTGGATTGTTAGAATGGTTCTAGGGTTTACTTACTTCTTAGAAATTGGGGCTTTTTATTTTGGTGGATGGATTTGAAGGCATGGTGCATGTGTGAAGTGGAACTGAATTATATTAGTGTAATATTGATTCGATTTTATCATTTGATGATAATTTGCCATTATAGAGTTTTATGACCACTCTGGTAATACCTAGAATTATTCTTGGGTGCTTCATTGGTGGTGACTTGATTTGGTGTTGTAATTAATTTGATTAATATTGAAAAAAGTTGGATTAAAGCATGAAAAATTGATATTTTTTCTTATGGATCAGATATGGAAAAACTGTTCATATGGTGATGAACATTATGTCATATAAATATATTGGATGTGTTTTGGGTGTTGGAACAATTGCCGGAAATTATTTCGGAGTTGAAATATACGAAAATGGTGAAAACCGCCGTTACCAGGTGACTTTTTAGCCAACCAAGAGACGGCTGCCCAAACAGAGAATTGGTCACTATTCAGGCAGCCCATGAACTTCCCTAATACTATTGGGGCTGACCTTGACAGCCCTCATGTGTATTGGGTAGTCGGTTCGGTCAAAAACGCGTTTTATGCCATTTTGCAGAAAAATATTTTCGTAAAAGTTTCGCGATGTTTCTTAACTATTATGTTGTTATTTGATATCGAATAAATATGTTTAGGTGAAACATGGATGAATTATTCATATTAGACATTGAATAATTTATTCGGTAATTTAAAAAGTTTTAAAATTATGATTTCGCCCGAACAGCGCTTTCGCCCGCCCTTTGCCCAAAACCCCAACATACGGTAGATTCCTTAGTGGACTCCACCGCATGATACCAAATGTATTCTTTCATGGATGGGTATGCATGGTATAACTAAATCTACATCGCCGAAAATGACATCCACAAAACGACTTTTAGATGCCCGGGGTCTTTAGGATGTTATTAGTGGGTGGTGATACCATTTGATCTAAAAAATACCGGGGCCACTTACCAACGGGCTATGAATTTAATTTTCCATGACCTGAACAATAATGTTGTAGAGGTTTATGTAGATGATTTAGTGATTAAGTCTATGGCTGTAGGTGAGCACTTTAATCACTTGACAATGACTTTCGAACGAATGAGGAAGTTCAAACTAAAACTAAATCCTGCCAAATACGCTTTCGGGGTTAATACAAGGAACTTTTTGGGTTTTCTAGTCCATCAGCGAGGAATTGAAATTGATGTCAATAAATCTCGGGCAATCATGGAAGCCAAACCTCCCAGGAGCAAAAAAGAATTGCAGAGGTTCCTAGGGCAAGTCAATTTTTTAAGAAGGTTCATTTCGAATTGTGCAGGAAAATCTAAAGCTTTCTCGCCCTTACTGAGGCTAAAGAAAAGGACGATTTCGTATGTACATAAGAGCATCAAAAAGCCTTCGAGAACCTGAAGAACTATTTAACAAAGTCGTCGGTAATGGTACCCCATGTGCCAGAACGGCCAATGAAGCTTTACATATCTGCCGAGGAGCAGTCCATAGCTAGAATGATCGCACAGGACGATAACATGGGTGTCGAAAAAGCCATCTATTATCTCAGCGGGAAATTGTTGAGGTATGAATGTAATTACTCTCCAATGGAGAAATTATGTGTGGCTTTGTATTTTACATGTATTAAATTACGAGCCTATCTTAGGCCGACCATTGTGTATCTAGTTTCAAAAATCAATATACTGAAATACATGTTCTCTCGTCCCATTCTGCATCAAAGAGTAGGATTTTGGTCTCTATCGTTGTCAGAATTCGACATACGGCATGAACTCCAAAAAGGCCGTAAAAAACCAGGACCTTGTTGATTTCTTAGCTGATCACCATTGTTTAAGCACAACCAAAGAAATGAAAATGGAAATAGGCGAGTGCAGCTTAAAACTATGGATGATATATTTTGACGGGTCTAGGACGTCGAAGGGGGCAAGAATAGCAATAGCCCTTGTCAGTCCTTTAGGAGAATTATTCTGTTTTATAATCAAATTAGATGAATGTTACACCAACAATCAGGTCGAATACGAGGCTTTAATATTTGGGTTGGAGATACTCCTTGATATGAGAGTAAAAAAATGTGTCCATTAAGGGAGATTCCCAACTAGTTGTCCAACAAGTGATGGGGGCCTTTAGATGCCAGAGTTCGTCAGTCATGGCACTGTTAGAACTAGCTCAAAAGCTGCTAGATAAATTTGACTATGTGGAGTTAGAGCACGTCTCAATAACGAAGAATGTGGTAGCTAATGAGCTACCCCAAGCGGCCTCAGGATATAATCAGAGATTTCTTAAAGAACCCAGAGAACGGGGGAAATCGAAAGCTAAAACTAAAAGCCTTAAACTTTGTGGTATCAGGAGATGTATTGTATAAGAAATGTCGGGATGGTTTATTGTTAAAATGTGTAGGACCATCAGAAGCCAAGACCATTATGGCCGAAGTACATGAAGGGGTCTGTGGGGCTCATCAGGCTGGAGTAAAAATGAGATGGTTAATCATAAGGAGCGGGTACTACTGGCCTAAAATGGGAGAGTCATGCGTACTGTATGCTAATGGACGCTAGCTTGCCAGAAAAATGGACTCATACAAAGAGCGCCAGCAACAGAAATGGTCCTCGTCATTAAACGCTGGCCATTAATGAGATGGGCGATTGATTTGATAGGAAAAATCTATCACGCATCTAGCAAACGACACACCTTCATCATCGTCGCCACAGATCTTTTTATCAAATGGGTGGAAGCAATCCCAGTAATAGAAATTTCCCAAGAACAAATCATCAAGTTCATAAAAGAGCATATCATTCATCGATTCAGTATTCCTCATACATTAATGGTAGATCATGGGACTTCTCTGAATGGTGAAAAAGTTAAGTGTTTCTTGAATGAATATGGGATCCAGTTAGTAAAAACTACTCCATACTACCCTCAGTCAAATGGTCAGGCAGAATCATCTAATAAGATCCATAAAGGTCTGATTCGAAAAATGATAATGAACAATGTCAGGCAAATGGATGAATGTTTAAGTCAAGCTTTATGGGCATTAGGACATCTCCCAGAACAAGTACCTCGGTCACGTCATTCCAGCTAGTATATGGTCAGGAGGCCGTATTATCGGTCGAAGTCAATGTCAAATCTGTAAGAGTGGCGTTACAAAGGGATTTGACGAAAGAAAACTATAGTGAAGCGATGATCCAAAATCTATTAGAGTTAGATGATATTGAGTGCGATGTCATTAACCGTTTGGAAGCACAGAAGGCAAGGATGGCCAAGGAGTACAGCCGGAAAGTCATGGCCAAATCGTTCAGGAAAGAGAAGTTAGTATGGAAGACAATACTACCGTTGGGTACCGAGAGTCTTTCGTATGGAAAATGATCGTCTAATTGGGAAGGCCCTTTCGAGGTGGAAAATGTATTGTCAAACGGGGCGTATCATTTAAGGAATTTGAATGGGGAAATGCATGTCAGAGCGATAAATGGAAAGTACTTGAAAAAATATATGCCTTCGTTATGGGAACATGAGAATGAAATATTATGGAGAAATAAATAAATAATAGTACTCTATTTCTTCATTGATCATTGACGATTTAGCGTCCTAAAAATTACAAAAATGGATGATACAACGTCCTAACAGTGAATACATAAGTACAAAATCAGTCATTAGACGGAGGCCGTTGGATGTCTTCGGTTGAGTCATTGTCCTTTAACACCGAGAATTCATCCCTCAACCGATGCCACTCCTTTTGTATCTCCTTATCAGCTGCCGTTAGATCGGCCAGACTCTTCTCAAAATCAACTTGAACCAAATCTTCGTACTCTGCCAGAGAAACATTCACGTCCTTTAATTGCTCGGTAATGGTTTTCCTTTTGGCTTCTCTCCTTATTTGACTCTTCTCAATAAGGCATTGGATCTCCCGCAATTACCGCTCTAGGTCAAGCAGTACCGATTCCTCAATCATCATTTCATCAGTAGTCTCTCGCAAAGACTAGCGGAGCGAAGGCTTTCTTTATTTGCCACTGAAGAACGAAGCTAGACCATTTGGCTATGTATACTTCGGTAAGGAGGAATAAAGGCCGCCACTTCATTCTGCAAATCTTGGAGGAAGAGCATGTTCTCCACGGGTATGGGAAAAACAGGAGAAGCTAGCAGTCGAGATAGCTCGGAGGAAATTTTGTCTAGCTTGAGCATATTTTCTGCAAGGGCGGTCTGGCCAATGTCCAACAAGGTGAATGAGGCATATTGACCAACGGCCTCCCGAAGAGCTTCCAAATCCGTGGTCACTCGAGTTGAAGATGAGGAAGGCTGAGACGGAGTAGAGGCTAGCCGATCGAGACGGTCCAAAACATCTTGGACCGATTGCATAAATTGATCGGGCACCTGTTTACAAAAAGAGAGTTAGCAAATGAAGGTCGAAGAAGTTACAAAAAAAAAGAAATACTTACAACCCCGGGATCAAAACTGGAACTGGATGGTTC
Source organism: Zanthoxylum bungeanum (assembly GCA_019454045.1). Classification (NCBI taxonomy): domain Eukaryota; kingdom Viridiplantae; phylum Streptophyta; class Magnoliopsida; order Sapindales; family Rutaceae; genus Zanthoxylum; species Zanthoxylum bungeanum. The sequence goes on along the minus strand of SKCR01036527.1, from coordinate 45,651 downwards.
GTCAACGGCTACCATAGGGACGTCAGCAGAGTGCGATACAGACTTTCGCCTATGAGATAAAGTTGGAGGAATGAGAGACATCTCCCGAGGAGACGACGGCAGAGAAATAGAGGATGATGGCCGTTGTGGAGAAGGAGACCGTCGCAGTGGAGGATCAAAATAGGAAGAGCTCGGTCTGCCCGATGTGTGGGTCTCTGTAGAAGAATCAGAATCGGTAGAGTCAGTAACATGAATAACCTCGATATCTTCATAAATGCGGCTGATAACATCGGCTTTATAAAAGGACCTAGCCTATTCCAATATACCCAATTCGGCCAGACTAAACAGGCCATCTATGTCCCTATAACTTCCCACAATCCCTTAGGCAGTCCACCTATGTATTAAGGGGACAACCCACTCAGGATGAAACCGAGAAGGCTCGTCATCCGGCTCTTGCACAATAGTGACAGGATTGTGTAATGAATGATATTCGAAGAAGGGATCGTCCATTGAAATTTCCTCTATGAGCGGGTCTCTACTGTCCAATACTAAATTTGACCCCGTACCTTGGGGATCGGTCCTACTCGATGGGATTGCATTAGCCGCCTCATCATCTTCTGATGGATGTTGGACGATAGGGGTTTCGGCAGCCTCACCCTCTTCTGATGGGTGTTGAACGATTGGAGTTTCAGGCTCAGGAGCTTGGGCCGGTGTAGACACACCGAGCGAAGGCTCAGTCCTAGACACATGTACGAGAAATAAGAACGAATCATCAAAAAAATGGTGGGAAAAGAAAAATAGCAAGATTATACCTTAGCCCGACGGCGTAGCCATGGCTCGTCCGAATCAGAGCTATGAGTCGGTGAATGATATTTCTATTTAGCCTGTTTGGAGCCTGCTTTCTTCGACCCAACTCTCTCAACAGGCTTCTTTGGCCCAGCTGTTTCCGAAGGTTTAGAAGAAAAAGAAATACCGGAAAAACCAAATAAGAAGGCAATGAAAAGAGTCTTTCACGGCTAGCTGGCCAAAAGCGATAAAAAAGAGGATGGACAGATGTACAAGGGGAGAAAGAGTCACAAGAAAATGAAGATAGTAAAGACCGAGCCTCGGAAAAACATTGATCGATGTCTGAGAGCGAAAGAACCTTGAAACGCTCTGTTGGAGTGGAACAAGAATAAAATAATGGAACGGGCCACCCTTGAACAAGACCGAATTGGCGAGCAGCGAAGTTGGGAGAATACACTTCTACCCCAGCCATGCCATTGGCTCCAGTCAAGATATCGTGAATCAGATCGCGGGTCCATAAAAACTTGCGCCATATGCGATTGAAAGATTCATCTCCATCCAATTCGGGAAGCTCTTAAATGAAAGAAGGGTTGTCGCCCAAGGAAAAAGGGAAAAAAAAAAGAATTCGAGAAAGGGTATAAAAATACTCAAAAATGGTACGAGGAAGGAGAAGAGTTGGCCCTAATTGGGCGAATAGAAGGCCCGCACAAGGAAATGAACGGTTCTACTCAATAGAACTAAAAACAAGAAAAATAGGCTCTGAGCCAAAGTTGGACGAGCCAAATAGGGCCATAAGAAATGGCGAAGAGCCAGACCGTAGCTATTTTTGAAGAACAGTCAGGCCCCGGTAAATGTCAGCCAACAAAAGGAACACAAATCCAAAAATCGGCCGTTGGCAATGTCCGAAGAAATTGGAAGATAACCCGCCACGAGTTTATGACTAGGCACGCAAATGATATATTTCCAAAGCCAATAGTGAATGAAAGTGGTGCGTTCAAATACCGAGCTGAACTAGCCGACTCAGAAAATGCACGAAAGAAAGCAGAATAAGAGGAGAAGGACGAAGTGTTCATCTGAGGAGGAGGAAAATGGAAGTTGGTATGAGCAAAGATGGTCGCACCCAAAGGGGCTAACCCGGTCAGAGCACTGATATCACGAAGTGTGATAGTAAAAGGGCCGGAAGGGAAAAGGAAAATGTTGTAATCAGAAGACTAAAAAAGCAATGATGTGGGGAATAGATTCCGATCAAAAGAGGGGAGTGCCAGTGAAAGCTCTATGAGGGAGAGCATATCATTGTTTTCAAGAAAAGTGCGGGTGTCTGCATGCAATTTCATGCGTTCAAACGAAGTCTCAAAAGAAGAGTCAGGTTTGAGCTAGGTACGGATGAGATTGGACTGAGTAAGGGGAGAAACGTTCAAGGGTTCGGAAAAGGGAAGGTTGGACACAGAAGGGAACAGTTGGGCCAAGTGTGTTGTGGCAATGGCTGCATCACTAACAAAAATGGGGCCCGAGGAGCACAATCCATAGTTTTCAACGAGGGTATGGACCCCAAAGACGCCGACAGAAGGATCACCCAAAGCGGCCCGGTAATCACCGAAGGTTGAAGTGGCTTTTTTCGTGGGAGCAGAAGAAGACGACGCCATAACAAGGAAGTTAAGAGATTTGCAGTGGTGAAAGATAAGGAAAAGTAAAACAGCGAAAAAAGAAAGTTTGAGCTTATATAGCCTAAATGAACGTTCGCCCTAGAACAAGTGTTGCGACCCGATTCGAGGGAAGAAAAAAGAGCGGGAAGAGGAAGAGGCGGTGGCAGACACGATTATACCTAGAAGTGACACGAAATGCGGCACATTAGTTAGCGCAATGATGGTCTTCGATAATACGTGATGGGGAAGGTCACACATTTATTAAGGAAATGATAGATTCGCATAGGGAACGTAAGTGATGGTCCTCGACACACGCGAATGATAGCAACAGATAAAATGAAAAGTCAGCAGGCCGAACTAGTAAAGCGGTCAGTGGTATCATCCCAACTTTACACACCTGGTTGAGAAATTCCGCCTTGATCTCGTCTCTCGAACCAATCAAGGCGAATTTGGGGGACAACTGTTAACAGAAATAAATATCCCTATGACGAATCGGCCGAAAGGACGACGTATCAAAGGACGACGTATCTAAGGACGAAAAAGGACGACGTATCTAAGGACGAAAAGGGATGGCGTCAGGACGAAGAAGGATTCGGCCCAGGAAGACTTAATTCCGGACGATTCAAGGAATGTGCAAAAAATCATGAACGAAGAAGAAAGAGACACTTCCAAAACAGTTGACCAGTTATGGAGCAGTTACACGCACGAAAGTGGCAACCCCCACGATTTAGTAAGTTACCAAACAGTTACAGCATGATCCAACCGTTACATATATGCAGAAAACATAGGGGTTTGGTGGGATGAAGACAGCGAAACCGCTCGAACGTTTGGTGAAGTCATGCACTATAAAAGACTCAAGTGTAGAAAGAAGCAAAAAAAAAAAAATTTGAAGACTCAAAATGAACAAGTAGTTTAATTTCTTAGCTTTGTAATATGTAGAACTGTAATTTATGTGCTTGTGCCCCTTGGAGGCATTTTATTGGAATCAAACACCCCTTTTCCGAGACTGTGTCTCAGGATGTTTAAACCTTACACGCATATCAACAAAAATCGTGCAAACAGCATGCAAAGACCTCTAAAATTTTTCAATTTTTACGGGAGTAATTCTTTGGTGCAACGGAGACACGAGTGACGTGGTATTATCAATAAATTAATAAATGACATTATAATTTAATATCCATTTTTTTAGTTATTTTTTAATATTTTAATATACATGACAGTAGATTATTAGATTATTATATGGATTTATGAGATACTATTCATACACCTAAAATCAGTAATATTACTGTCTAACGTGGCAGAAATTCAAAGATATGTATCTGCATGAGGGACACGTGGCACACATTACAACACCTGGCAGTAGAAACTCAATATTCGTCAACTCATCATAAAGAAATTAGTAGAGTTGAAGAAAGAGACGAAAGATGCAAGAGATTAAGGAAAAAGTGAGCAATGCGGCAAGCTCCAGCAAGGCCCATGTTGACATCTTCAAAGCCAAAGCTGAAGAGGAGGTTGGTTTTCTTTCTTCTTTCTTCTTTTTTTGAGATTCAATTAAAAAAAATGTGATATGTGTACGCAGGCAGAGAAAGCGGCGGCGAGGACAGAGGAAGAGAAAGAGATAGCTCACCAAAGTAGAAAGGCAAAGGAGGCAAAAGCAAAGATGGAGCTGCACCAGGCCAAGGCCCAGCACGCTGCTGAGAAACTGCGAGCCAAGCAATCTCAGTTATTAGGGCGTAATGAACCACCGGGCCACCATCCGGTTGGACTGGCGGCGGATCCTTTGACTGGAACGCCTGTTCCAACTTACCCACTGGGAGGAAACCCTATTCCTCCTGGCCATAAAAAGCACATCAAGTAGATATGATCTAATGTCTTTTTTAAGCATTTCTTTTTCTTCACTCGTGTTGTCTCCCAACTTCTGTTTGTAAAAATGTATGCCATGCTTATATTATATATTATGGACTATTTAGTTATACTGAATAAACGTTTATGTGTTATTGAATGTGGGGTTCCCATTCATGTGTTAATTTCTCCATGAATGTGATGGACACAATAGAAGTTATTTAATTTTCCATTCCAAGTGATGGAAACAGGAAGTCAAGTAAAATCTCTAAGAAATTTTTAGTATAATTGTGTTGTGATTCAATGTATTTATTTTTTGAAACTCGGTTGTGGCTAAGAGTAAAATTTTAGATGTCTCGGTTTCTTACAAGAAATATACCCCTGGATTTGAACTCAAGACCACAGTCACACCCTTGAGGTGATTCAATGTATGGTGAATAATTTTAAGACTAATAATACTAGGTTGTTTCTTATTATGAATTTATTTTAGTTAGCACGCGTGGTAGAAGTTGTTTATTTTTGTCATAGTATAACAATATTAAAAGAAAATTGAGTCCCAATTTTTTTTTTTTTTTTTGTTTTTAAAAAAAAATAATTATGTGCTCCGCTATTTAGGTTCACAAGTTTATGGTTAATCAAATCAATTACTAATCTATTTCTTTGCATGGTTTTATGGTTTAACCTTGAATGTCACATTAGTGTACGTTGCATGTCAAACAAGAAAAATAAAATAAAAAACTGAAGGATTTGTTGACTAATGAGAGATTTATTTCACTTAGTTACTCTGTTGATGGTGATTTTTATGAACAAGTGAACAGCTCGGCAATGACAGAGAGGTAATTTCTTCTTTTGAGAGAATGACTAATCTGAGGATATTGACCGTTCCTTGACCATACATAGTATTCATACCTGGTTTCCTGTATTTGACCGATCTGAGGACATAACATAGTGCGGATATCAGAGATCGAAGACATCAGAACCAACCCCGACCACTATAGCCCGATAGCTCGGGTTAGTCCTATCTTTTCTCTCCAATCAGAAGAATGAGCTCGGATATTACAGATCAGGTCGGATGCAGTTGGATTAGTTCGGCACAAGAGTTTGTCATCCTCGAGAAGTCCGACTTGTAACCGGGACAGTTTGGACATTTCCCCTGACATGTACCACCGCGTGAAAGAATCTTTACAGGCTATCTTCATAATGGTTGAGTGTGGAGTGTTTCCGAAACAAAGTGATTTAATGAAGAGTCAGATGGCAGGCTTACTTTTGGCGGGGCAGTTGGGACAAAGAGCCCATCAGTAGCAGGAAATCCACGTGGTTGACATCATAAAGATATGGAACAGTGTTACTTTTTCTTAGTATATAAATGGAGGGTAAACACATTTGTAAGGGTTAGAAAAATTCATTTGGGGCACTACTTGTAAAAGAAAAGTCTAAGCAAACCAGCTCGGTATTACACGACCACTCTTGAGAAGAGTTCGGTCGAGCTCGATTCAGTTATAAAACCAGTATTCTACTTTGTTCATGTGGATGTAGATTGGATTCATTCCGCCGAACCACATAAATCCTTTGTCGATTTTGTGTTTGTTCTTATTTTCTACAAAATTTTCTTTTGGATCCCAACAAACCAAACAAATTCACAGTTGGGGGAAGATTGTTTGAGGAACGAGTTTTCGGATTTGTCCTTGGAACGAAAATCAGCCGTCAATAGTTGGCGCCATCTATGGGGAAAAAGCAAAAAGCATTTGACGTAGTAAGACAATGGCAGGAGATGGGAACCACACATCGTCGGAGGGTTCAACGACTTAGTGGATTGAGAGAATGGAAGAAAACATTTGGAAGGAAAGAGAGACAAACCAGACCCTTATGAAAGCCATGATAGAAAAGCTGGAAAGCCTAGAAAAGATGAACAATGAAAAATTGGAGGCTGGTCCAAGCCAGATGAGAGATGAGATAGCGAAGGGAAAGATGGTTGTAGACCTGGGCGTGAGATCTGTAGTGATAATCGGAGCCTTGCCGGCAGAAAGAGTGCGGGAGGAAGAAGAGGAGAGGCAAACTCCAGAGTCCTCCATTAATAGCCTATGTTTCAAGAAGGGCGAGCATGGAAGACATGATGGGGGAGATCGAGAGGTGTCCAGCCACGACAGACGTCGTGCTCGGGGTAGCAGGCGTGAAGAAGCCCGTGGGAGAGAGCGTGATAATACTGATGACCAAATGAAGGACTGGTTCTGAAAAGAAATGAGAAAGTGGGAAGAAAACATTGAGGCAGACAAAAGAGATGGTCAGGACGGAGAAGCGGCATCCCTCTTCACGGAAGGGATCTTGTCAGCAGAGTTACCTAGACGGTTCACCATGCCGTCTATGGACTCCTACAAAGATCATACAGACCATAAATCCAATGTTGAAAGTTTTATTTTGCTAATGGAGGTTCAATGGATGGTGGGAGAGGCCATCTGTAAGGTGTTGCCTTTTAACCCTGAGCGGACCCGCAATTTTATGGTTCAGAAGTTTGACCCTAGGGAGCATCAGTAGTTTCTCTCAGGCGAGGAAATCATTTGTTCCGAATTTCAAAGGAGCATGTGTGCCAAGGAAGACGGTGGGAGCATTAAAACTGATGAAGTAGGGGGATGATGAACCCCTGAAGAATTTTATTGAAATATACCACAATTTGTTGCTCGAGGTCAGGGCGTACGAGTCATCTGAGGTGCTGGAAAGTCTCAAGAGAGCTCTGAAGGTCGGGAGGTTGTGGACTCACCTGAGGATCCAGGACGTACCGGATTATGCCACTGCTCTGGAGTTGGCCAGGAAATTATTTTGATGGAGGGAGAAGAAAAGGTTTTCTAAGGAGGGGGAACTCAGAAAGAAAAGGTGGTGAGGCCGGAAATACCACGGAGTTCGGACATGGAGTTGAGGAAACCGCCCCCGAGACATAGGGAATTCAGGCCGATGCCTCAGAACAATACACCCCATGAGAGAATGACTCAGGTTCAGAGTAGCCTTGCAAGAGTTGATCAGAAGCATCAGAAGAAAAGTGTAGACCAGAACAGTATTACTGGACAAGTATATATGAAAGCCGAAACTCTATCTTAGAGCCTCTCTTAAAATGACCCGCAAAAAGTTGTAAGAAGGGCGGTAAATCCCATAAATATGGATAAGACTTTCTCTTTTAAATTGAAAACTTGTCCATTTTACTTGTTTGTTAATTGAATAGGAAAGTCACGTTCAATATTCTAGAGAAATGCTCGTGATGAAGGAATGCTCAGTATCCGAGAAGGATATCAAGCCCGCGGCACGCCAATCCCGGGTGTCATTATCAAACCCCCGGGTGGAAGTGTTCAGACCCAGGTACTTTCACTTTTGAGGATCCAGAACGTATCAAGGGATGAAGTACATGCGGGAAAGGCGTGAACCCCCTGTGGCACGCCAATCCCGGGTATCATTATCAAATCCCCGAGGCCGGGTAAACCGAACCCATGGAGGTTTCTGCCCCTGCGAGTTGTCTGGCCGATCCTGTTGAGAACTTATCGATGGTAAACACACACACGTAACGCAAGCGCACGTATCACTCAAGTAGTATAAAATGTATCGATCCTATGAGGACTTAATACCTAAGCTATTAATTTATGAAGCTAAATGTCTATGAGTATCTAATTGATTGATTTTTGGTTGGATGGTGATTTTAATCTAAAGACAAGTAATTAAAACAAAACAAAGATAGATTTTAAGTTTTAAACAATGATATGAAAATATCTACGGTTGTGAATCCTTCAAATATCTTTTAAAGATGAGGTGATTATCTCATGTTTGTGCAATATATCGGTTTATTAACCTGGACATGAAGTTCTGCAAAAGCCTCTTCCGATGGTCAGATGTAAATACCCAAAGTAACCCAATTAACTATATTTATATATTAATTAAGAACTCTGACTTCATTAAGATTAAGTTCCAATTATGGCTACCACCGCCCGACAGGTATATTCCTATCCTGTAAGGAAATCTACCTAAGAGATATTTACCCCAAGGTGAGATCGTGAGCTATTGAGTCTATGGCTAAAACCTAAAATCATTTTTCCAAGTTCATTTTAAGTTTACCAAAGCAATCTTATTAATGGCCAGTTAACAAGAAGCATTAAGCTTAAGACTCAATAAATAAACCAATATACTACCCAAAACATAAAATAACCACTTATAAAATGGTGATATTGGAATTAATCACAACCCTAGATAATATTTTTAGTTACAAAACATACCTAAAATTACAAAATGCATAGTTAAACAAAATAATATAACAGAAAATTAAAAAGTAAAGAAAGTTACAATAATAAAAGAAAATGCTAGAGCTAAGGGTTTCACTTTTAATACTTCAAATATAGATTACTCCCTTATCAATTAATCATTTCTTGAATTAATTATATTAAAACCGATCATATAAGTGGTGAATGTCATTTTTCTGAAGTCCAACCGACCATATAGGCAGTAATAAAATCATATAAACCGGCCATGTAGGCGGTAACAAGGTTAGCATCTAAACCAACCATATAGGCGGAAACTAAGTCCAATAATGTAAAACCGGCCATATAGGCGGTAAATAATTAATTCAATTTACTTATTTAAATTAAGGGAGTATATCTAAATTATTATATTAAAAGTTTCACCCCAGACTCCAGCAAAAAGAGATTACCTACTCATGATGTAATTAAATACACATAAAAATTTATTAAATAAATAAAGAGAAAATACAAGAAAACTTAAATAAACATGCAAGACACTTTATTTTAGGTTTTCATGGAGAAATCCCCCAAAGAAAGCATTAAAAATTTATAAAGTTTAGATTGCTATTGATAGGCAAATATAAAGGCTTCCACCAATTTCTCCACCAAACATGCCACCAAACATGGCACTAAACATGGCACCAAACATGGCACTAAATCCTCCACCAAACATGCAAGAATGTTTGGTGGAAGTTTGACAATTTCCATTTTTTTTGTTTTTTTATTTTTGAAAATGACTTTAATAATTACACATAACACACTTACTGATTTTTGATCAATTTCGGTAATGAAAACTTCCGAATTAAGAAATCTTATGAACTTCAAAGTTGTAGATCTTTGAGTCTTCTTTAATCTTGAACTTGAATCCCCTCAATCCGATATCGAAATAAAACGTTATGGCAAAATATGACAATTGGACAAAGCTGAAATTTCCAAAATTGTACTTCGTTAGAACGTCATTTCAAGTTTCTAATCTCTAAAATCAAAATGTCAAGTCTAGTTTTTTCCCTTATTTGTTCCACATTTCATCTTGATTGATTCCATTAAGTCTCAGTTTTATTTTATCTGCAAAATTAACTCGAGAAACTATACAAAATATTAAGTAAAAGGGGCGGTAAATATTGATATATTTTCCGCTCATTAAGAACCACCAGGCACACGGCATGGGGACGGCCGAATGACCTCCATGACCTTTGTGACCTCGGGTAAGCTGGACATGAGGAGGTTTCTTTCCCCGTGGATAGTCTGCCTAACCGCCTCGGATCAAGAGAAGCATAGCACGAGGAGGTTTCTTCCCCCGTGCCGTTTGCAGACTCTAGACCCACCTACCATGGACCATGGTTCATGGCATTTTTCATTCACCGATCTGTAGCCCGGTTAACCGGAACACTGAATTATAAGGTTCATAATTGTTTTTTTTTGCGGCACCAGGTAGGACGCTGCCTCGGGGCACCCAAGTAGTTGTCCTTTCGAGTCTGAGTGGAGTATGTGCTAAGTCACCTCCGTTGCACTAACCTTGTCCTGGTCACACTTTTTGTTTTTGCGGATGCCCGGCAAAGGGATGCCTATGCTAGGATCCGCGGAGTACCGAAGGTCAAAAATTTTCCTTGGCGGATGTCCCATTTATTCCACTGGCTCGGGGCTGCATTCGTAAAGAATTATCTTTATTATGATGTCCCCAAACTACATAATTAATCATGCTTTATTATTTTCAATACATGTCCAACATTATTGAAATAAAATCAAGTCATTAACATGCTATTATAGTCACGACAATATGGGATTTTTATATTCGATTTTGATTTCAGTCCAATTAAATCACAAATCAATATATATCATGTATTTAAACACATCCAATGGTCTAAAAAAAATTATCATGATCTACAAAGGGTTATACATTCGGCCAAGCCCTCAAATTTGGGGAAAATTAATCCAATTAATTTTTCATAAAATTGATCATGCATAACTCTAAGTTAACATTATCTAAGCATACTCAAACAAACAATTTGATTAAATCATGCTAATATCAAAAATACCCAAATTTTAGATTAAGAACCCTAAGTTCATTTCATGCTTAAATAGGCTCATGATACCATTACAGGGTTCTAATGAACATCCCAATATCATTTAAAGCATAAAATCATGTGAATACGAAATGAAGTATAGCGGAAATATACTTACAAAGATCAGTTGGATGTAGGTGTAGAGTTCAAAATTTTTTGCTTCCTTTGAAGTTGCTCCAAGCTTCTCCAATGTTGAGTGTCAAGCTCCAAGCTTTAAGAGAAGATTCCAAACTCTTGGGAAAGGTTTCCCTATCACCTTTGTATGATTCTTTAAGTGCTAGTTTTGGAAAAATTTTGTAACAATATCTTACATTGTCTCTTGGTGGTTCACGTCAATGAAGAGAAGAGAGGAGAGAGTTTTGGTTTTTTGATATTTTGATTTCTAAAATCAATTACCAATATTACAAAAGTCAACTCAAATTTGGGTATATGCTTTACCAAAAGGCTAAGCAAAGTTTTGGAGGGAAAAAAGCATTTAATGCCTCCAACTACTCTCATCAATCAACTTTGACACTTGATGGACAAGTTATGTAAGTTGTGATGTGACTTGTGGGCCCCACTTTAATTCAAAATCTGAGTGGGCCCGTAAACACAATCCGGGCTCGGATTCGTTAATTCTGAATTAACGAATTTTCCGTTGCGACTTAATTAAATAATTATGCCTAGAAAAATTACTATTAAAGTCGCTCGCGAATTAATTCTAAATTAATTCGTTCGCTCGAATTAAAATCCAATTTTAATTCCATTATGAAATCTAATTTCATATAATATATTGAATATATTATTTAATCGATTAATTCCAAATTAATCGCTCTCTCTCTTTTAATTGAATTTTATCCCAGATAAAATCTTACCGTAATTAATCCTAGATTAATTTTATGTTCGAGTCGTACGTCATCGGTGAATCTTCGGGAAGCGACCCATGAGATCCCTGGATATGTTGGTAGTAAATCTGGTCGTCGGATTATCCAAACACATGCGTACCTCGTACCACATTCTTACCGATTTACGAGACATGGTTGGCTTCTAGCAAAGCGCCGTGCCTACCCAATTCTCCAGAATATTCTTTAAGGAATATATAATCTATAACAGGCGTAATATACGTAGTATTGCGTATTACGATCCAGTATCAGATGTCACATGCAAGGCCTGGGGCTGGAATAGTGTCTGCCTCGTACGAAGCATATATCGGATCACAATAAACTAGTCTCTATAATCGGATAATCATGACCTTGTCATATTATCCTGATAGTTGCAACATAATAGAGAATCGGTTTTGTATCCCTGCGTGATCATCATCTCCATATGACTGAAGTGATACTTCCTTCTTGACATCACACCCAATACACTACGATTCTCAATAAACCCAAAAGAGGCGTACTCATAACCTGTTAAAGTCCCGGACGACCAAAACCAAAGCGTATTGATTATCGCAAGTACTAGCGATGCAAGTCTCAGGTTAAGACCAAATACACCTACCCTGAATCGGATTCTCATAGACATATAGTCATACTACCAATGAGATTCTGAGGGGTCTATCCAGAGCGAAGTTTCTTCCGTACCATCGGCAAACACAACCTCCTATCACACTTGCATAAGTATCTAATACTTAAATATATGAGAACTATGTTGTTACGCTTCCATAACACGTACAAGTGCAATACTAGTCTATTCTGCATTATCGATGTCCAGTCTCGATAATACTACGACTAAGGATATTTAATGATTAACCTTGTCTCATATCTTATAATCCGGAACTAATCATAATTACTTTTATCATTTATATATACAAGTAATCAAATCACAAAATGATAAAATAGCAATTTCCATTGTCACATAGTTAAAATGTACAAAAACCACAATGTCTTTTACAAATAGTGACGCTATGGGTCATAATTGTCCAACATAGTCTCCTTAGGATAGCCTACAAATAGGCACACCTGAGAACGTGGCTCCAAGTTTGTAGTCTTATTCTTCAGCACATGTGCTGGAAACCTCTATATGTGGAAATGTCATAAACTAGTTTTACGACCATTCCACAACTCTAAGTGAGTCTTAGGAAAAGACTTAGATGGAACTACATTAAGGATATTCATTGCAGTTTGCAGTGCATATCCCCAAAACGAACTAGGCAGTGAGCTATAACTAAATATAGATCCCATCATGTCTAGTAGGGTCCGATTTCTCCTCTCTGCAACACCATTTTGATGTGGTGTTTCAGGTGCTGTGAGCTAGGATACTATCCCATACTCAACTAAAACTTCCTCGAAATCTCTGTCAAGGTATTCTCCTCCACGATCTGATCGTAGAGTTTTGATTATTTTACCCAATTGGTTCTCAACCTCAGCACGATACTCTTTGAACTTTTCAAAAGTATCTGACTTGTGCTCCATCAGGTAAACATACCCATATCAGGAATAATTATCAATGAATGTGACGAAGTATTCATAACCACCTCAGGCTTTTACATTCATCGGTCCGCAAACGTCCGAATGTATTAGCTCAAGTGGTTGACTAGTTCTTATACCTTTTCCAGTAAAAGGTCTCTTGGTCATTTTTCCTTCTAAACAGGATTCATAGACTGGTAAAGTTCCGAGCTTTAACTGGTTTAAGGCTTCGTTCTTTATCAATCTGTCTATCCAGTCAAAGTTGATATGACTAAGTCTAAGATGCCATAGATATGTGTCATCTTGAGAAATCTTTTGCTGTTTAGTTTTAGGTTTCTCAACCTTAAATATTTCTGCGTTGAGCAGTGACCTATGTGTTAACGATCTTAACACATACAAGTTATTTTCTGAGTTTCCTGTGCATATGATAAATCCATTTCTACCAATAATAAATAAATTACTATTAAAGGAAACTGCATAACCATCATCCAAAAGTTTAGAAACAAAAATCAAATTCATGCGAAAACTAGGAATGAATAACACATTGTTCAAATTTAAATAACTATTATTTGTAAAATTTAAACTAGAAACTCCCACTGCTCTTGCTGAAACAACATCCTATGTCCCGACCCTCATGGTGTAGTCACCTTCAGTAAGGTCCCTCCATAAGTCAAGTAGCTGTAAGGAAGAACAAACATGGTTAGTGGCTCCAAAGTCAACAATCAAGGCGGATTTTTTTAGTCTCTAAGACATGCTGCAAGATCCTGATTATGATTATATGTGTGAAATAACAAGAAAAGTGGCGGGATCACATACATTGTTAAATGGAGAAATTTCAAATTTTTCTCTTTAGATGAAGCTCCAAGCTTGTTGTTTATGCCTTGGGTGAGTTTCCCTATCACCTCATTTGACTCCTCCAAGTGCTAGCTTTGTTGAAATTTCGAAGCAAAATTTCACTAATGGAGAGAAGAAGAATCGGCCAAGGAGAGGAAGAAGAGAGGAGATTGTGTTGTTTCCAAAACATGGTAGGTGTGTGTGTTAAATGATAAATTTAATTTTAAGCCAACTACTTACATCAACAATTGACATTTGATTTAAGTCATGTGGTCCCACCACATTTTAAATTCAAAATTTGAGTTGGCTTCTTCAACACACAACTTGACTTGGTCCCACCAAAGTCAAAGATATTTTGTATTCCCAAAACACAAAAAGACACACACAAAGTCACAGGCAATTTTATCGGGTTCGTTTAATTCCAATTAAACGAATTTACCTTCGCGACATAATTAAATCCAATTTAATTAAATAATTATGCCTCGCAAAATTATTACGATAGTCGCTTTCGAATTAATTCTAAATTAATTCGCTCGCCCGAAATAAAATCCAATTTTAATTTCGTATTGAAATCCGATTTCAATTAATATATCTGATATATTATTTTAGCCAGACATAAATAAAATAAATAGAAAAATCTAATTTAACTATTAAATTTATTTTATCGATTAATTCTAAATTAATCGCGTTCTCTCTTCTATACGAAGTTAATCCCAAATTAATTCTTGCCGCAATTAATCCCATATTATTTTTCTCTCTCATAATTAATCCCATATTAATTATATCTGAGTCAAATGTCATTGGTGAATCTTTGGGAAGCGACCCAAGAGATTCATGGATACGTTGGTAGTAAATACGGTTATCGGATTATCCGAACACGTGTGTACCCTATACCATGTTCTCACCAATTTACAAGAGATGGTTGGCTTCTAGCAAAGCACCATGCCTACCCAATTCTCCAAAAATATTCGCTGAGGAATATCATTTGTATCAGGCGTATTAATACTAATATTATGTAATACGTAATACGATCCAGTATCGGATGTCACATGCTAGGCCTAGGGCTGGCTCTATGTCTGCCCCGTACGAAGCATATATCATATCCTGAGTAACTAATCTCTGTAATCGGGAAGTCATGACCTAGTCATACTATCCCGATAGCTGCAGCTTTAAGAGTACTAGTTCTGTATCATGTGTGACCATCATCTCCATATGACTGAAGTGATACTCTCATCTTAACATCACATCCAATACACTACGATTCTCAGTAAACCCAATACAGGCATACACAGAACCTGTTAAAGCTCCAGACGACCAATGCTAAAGTAAACTGATTGTCTCAAGTAATAGCGACATAAGTCTCAGGTTAAAGATCACATACACCTACCCTGATTCGGATTGCCATAGACACATAGTCATACTACCAATGGGATTCCGAGTGGGTCTATCCAGAGCGAACTGTTCCCGGTCCAACGGCTAACATAACCTCTTATTACACTTGCATAAGTATCGATTACATAAATATATGAAAACTATGCCGTTAAGCTTCCATAACGCGCACAAGTGTAATACTAGTCTATTCCGCATTATTAATGTCCAGTCTCAATAATACTTCGACTAGGGATATTTAATGATTAAACCGTTCATGGATTAATGTTGTCTCATATCTTATTAATCTGATTTAACCATATGGACTTTTATCATTAATATATATCCAAGTAATCTAATTACAATAATGATAATATATCAATTTCCTTTTGTCACATAGATAATTTGTACAAAAACACAATGTTCTTTACAAATAGTGATGCTATGGGTTATAATTATCCAACAATCTCCCACTTGGCCTATATTTAATCACTCAAGTATCTAACACCTGAACTATGTACATGTCACTCAAACTTTTGCTGAGATATAGCCTTCGTCAACGGATCTGCAATGTTATCATCTGATGCGATCTTCACATCGCCACGATGTATGATCTCACAAATCATATGAAATCGTCGAAGTATATGCTTGGATCATTGATGAGACCATGGTTCCACAATGTCTTTTACAAATAGTGACGCTTGGGTCATAATTGTCCAACAACCAGACAGTTATTTGTGCTACTATCTCATCTCAAAGTCAAATCTATAAAGGGACAACTAATAAACAAAAGACTCTTATGAGCAATGTAATAGTTCAAATAAGTCAATCATTTTTTTTTCATAACAGTAATAGTTTCAATTAAAACAATATCATTAATATTTGAACTTTCAACATGCTCATGTAGAGTGCCAATAATATTCAAACATTCAACAAGAAATAAATTTGTTGTAGGATAATAAACTCCACTAAAATTATTTATTGCATCAGTAAAAAAATTTAAAATTTCTAATATTTTTTTACAGATATCTCATTGACTAGGCAAAAGTGTTATATGTTGAACATGTTAGGAAATACATCTTTGTATTGAAAAACTTGAGTTAAAAGATTCCAAAGAGTTTGAATATCTCGTGAAAATTTTACCGATTTAATACCATTTAATTTATAAAACTTGCCTT
This sequence comes from Zanthoxylum bungeanum, assembly GCA_019454045.1. NCBI lineage: Eukaryota > Viridiplantae > Streptophyta > Magnoliopsida > Sapindales > Rutaceae > Zanthoxylum > Zanthoxylum bungeanum. Next base: position 29,300 of record SKCR01036527.1, on the reverse strand, counting down.
ATTCTCTCATGACATTAGAATATGACCGAATACAATTAAATACAATCTTAATATGATTAACGTGATGTTCTAAAAAAGTAAAACCATTTTAAACACATAAATTCAGGATATGGCATGTGCAACGAACATGAAAAAATCGACCCCTAAATTTGGTTGGTATGTTTCTTTTAATTCTCTAATTGATGCAGTATTTGCAGATGCATTGTCAAAATCATTTGTTACAATTTAACCTAATAAACCAAATTTATCAAAAATTACTTTAATCATTCTATAAATATTTTATGTAGTATGATGCTCATCAAAAACTCTAAATGCAATAAGTTGTTTTTGCAAGTTTCATGATGCATCAATCCAATGACAAGTCATACCCATGTATGAGTGTGTTTGCCAATGGTCACTCAAAATATCAGAACAAATAGAAAGACGACCTTTGATATATTTAAATATTTCATTTAAAATAATTTTACCATCTTTGTATAATTTAAAAATTTATCGTTGTGTAATATTTCTAGGCATTTTACAAGCAGTAGAATTTAAAGCATTTTGAACATAATTAGTAAGAGCAATTTTTCCACTAAAACTTAAAGAAAGATGTCACATACAATTAAATTTAGTAAATTCTTTTCTATTTTTAGCATCCGAATATTTAAATAAATATAAAGAACTCGTACTTCTACTAGATTAAGTGCTCTTGTCCATTTGAGTTTTTGTTGTATTAAGTCCAATTTTAGTGGTATGATGTATATCCAAGTGTTTGTTCATATTGTAATAACTGCTAGTAAATTTATAAGATACACTATAATAATTGCATATTGCTCTAGAACCTTCATTTTCAGTCTCGACTAAATGAAAATGAATTTTGAAAATATCGGAAGATCGATACTTAACCTCTATTTTTCGTGTACCGATACTTTGACCGCTCTCACATTGGACATGGTGTTCTCAGATGAGCTTGCTATTTTTTTGTTAATATTGAAGAATTGTAAAATTAAATCAATATGAGAAATTGAAGATGAGAGAATTGAGAATAAGAGAATTAAAGAAATTGAGAGAATTGTGAATTGGTGTGTTGAAAAAATGAAGTATATGATCCATATTTATACATTTTTGGATCATTTTTGTAATACCTAAATTGCCTCTAAAACTAGCCATTTTATTAATGTTATTAGGGGTAATTTAGAAATTTCATTTTATAGAAAAATAAAAATAAAAAAAAATAAATTATGGCAGTAGGGAGCTATCGTTGGGCTACATGCATTTTCATGCTACCCAACGGCTACTAGCTGTTGAGACAAACGGTTCCGGTTGGAACCGTGGAACCGGTTGGAACCATATGGTGCCAACGGTTCAGGTTTGAACCGTTAGGACCGTCCGATTCTTTTCGGTTCGGCTAGTATAGAGTACCAACCAAACCGAACAAATCTGATTTCGATTCAGGTTCCGGAATCGGAATCGATTGGAACCGGAACCGGCCGGTTCCTACCGGTTCGATTACAGTTTCAAACTGGAATCGTGGCCGAGTCTATTATTGGGTTGCATCACAGAGTAGCTTGAAGAGACGACTTTGATAGAGTTTGACCATGTTATAATTTTTCCTCTTTTACCATAATTTTTGTGTATCATTTAGTGTTTATATAGTGTTAGTTTTATTACTGAATCTTGTCTAGTCACATTCGGGTTTTTTTTGTTGTATTGTTTCATTACTTTTCTTTACTATATTTTTTTTCTGGTAAGGTTTCGATATTCACCGGCTCTAGATTAGGGTAAATTATTAGGATAATATCATAAATTTTCTCATGCACTACAGAACGCTTTGAAGGTAATGAATTCGTTTTTCTTTTCGGTTAGGAGAAATTAATATATGAAATTTATTATTTATGTTTATTTTGTATTGTTAGACTACGTCTAATTAAATTTAATTGTTAAGTAATCTCTCAAGTGTATTATAAGTCTAAATGGCTTTGATGTAAGCTTGAAGAAATTGATTTTTTAATACACATCACTTAAAAGAAAAAAAACAGAGTTTTCAGATTGTTATTATAAATTTCCCAAATAAAAGGCTACCTAACAAATTATCATATTTTCTAGTTTGCTTTCCTTTCTCTCTCTTCCTGAGATAAGACCGAAGTTCCATTTACTAGCAGATAACTCACACAACTCGAACTGCTTGGTTACTTGAACTCCATTTTTTAGTTCGCTTTCACTTTTTTTCGTGAGAAATTCAATTCTACAGTGAAATTCTCGAAATGGACCCGAGAGAACTAGCGCCCCAACTGCATCAGCATCATCAGCCAAACATGCTGATGGGTCCCACCTCTTACCCCACCAATGCCATTATCCCACCTAACTCCGCCGCCGCCGCCGCCGCTAGGTTCTCTTTCAACCCTCTTTCCTCTCAATCGCAATCGCAGTCAGAACAATCATCATCGCAATTACGGCCAAAGCCTCTTGATTCTTTGCCGTCTGGGGTCTTTGACGGAGGATCGCCTCCGTTGGGGACTGGTGGCAGCAGCTTCGGCATTGATCCCACCAAGAAGAAGCGGGGGCGGCCGAGGAAATACGCTCCTGATGGTAACATTGCCTTGCGATTGGCTACGACCCAATCGCCTGGTTCTTTGGCTGATTCTGGCGGTGGAGGTAGTGGCAGTGGCGGCATCGGCGACGGGTCGACATCTGAGCCTCCCCCTAAGCGCAACAGGGGCCGGCCTCCTGGTTCTGGGAAAAAGCAGCTCGATGCGTTGGGTAACTTTTTCTTTTATATTTTTGAATTTGTTAGTTTATTGGGTATATATTTTATTGAGGATACTGATTTCATTTTGTTTGTGTGCAGGTGGGGTTGGAGGAGTAGGATTTACTCCGCACGTCATCACTGTCAAGGCTGGGGAGGTATCAATTAATTTTCGCAGTTGAATTTTGTAATTAGTTTCTTTTGATGGCAATTACTAGAACAATGTTGATTTGAAGCAATGAGAATGTTGGAGGCATAGAAGCCGTGATCGGTAAAATTTGATTTTTCAAAAAGTGGTAGATACTCTTTATTTTAATAGGGAAAAACAAAATTATTTCATTAACAAACCGGACTTTTCATTAATTTATAGGACGCATTTTATCAAATTTTCGGCCACTCACTTCTTAGTGGCTATGCCTGAATTAGGGTGGTTTGTTTTGGTAGTAAACCAAATGAGAGCCCGGCCAAATTACATGGCAGTTTTCTCTCCAAATGTTGTGAATTTAGACAAATTTTTCACTAAAATATGGAAATTACTTGGATAATGTATTTGGAATTTACTTGCACTAGCTACTTTTCTAGGCATAATGCATTAGGGGTGGCAATTTCAGTTAGGGTTTGTTCATTCGTTTGATTCAATTCGTTTTAAAGAGGATATGGGTTTGAAATTTTTTTTCTTTTAGTAAATGAATCAATTTGATTTGATTCGTTTATTAAATAAATCGAATATAAATTTGAACTTACCGATTCGTTTCTTCGTTTAAAATTCGTTTTTTGATTTTCTTTTGCTAGTTTTGTTATTTTTCACACCGCCTAGGTACTAGGTGGTGCCTGCCTGTTTCGATTATGCATGAAAACGGTTGTTAGGCGGTGTTAAGGGATTAGGCGGGGCTAGGTAGGCGGTTCTAGGCGGGCAGGTCGCTTGTATATTTTTTCCCCAATTTTCTCTCAATTTTTGGATTAAAAAATAGAATCGCCGAGTGCTGCCTAGAAGGCTTAGGCACTAGGCACTCCTCCATCGTACGCCTACCACCTAAGTTATAAAAATACTATTAGTTAAAATTATTAATTATTAATTTATAAAATTACTAAATATTTATAATAAATTTATTATTAATCAAGATTCAAGAATCATCATTTCATCATTTTGGATTATTGATGTTTTTATTATCGTGATATTATGATTTTAATTGTTTTTTTGATTTTCGGATTGAGGCGCCTGCCTCGTATTTTTAAACATTGCCCGCATGTGGGCCGGGTTGGGCCTAGTTTTTTAAACATTCAAGCTATGAAAGCACGACACGATTTAAGATGGGCCAAAACACGACATGTGAAAAAGCCCGCAAAAAGCTGCTTCAAAATTTATAGCTTAATTTGAATTGGATCACACTACTATACTTACATTTTCTTTAGATAAATGAAATTAAATTGATGTGATTTTTTGTTCCCTGTCAATTGAATTGAATTTATATCATTAATTAATATTATATTATATTTTAAATTATTAATCAAATTTGAATTGAATTGTATTATCATTTTGTAATATGTTATTTGTTACATTCTATTATTATTATTATTATGGTTATTATTAATATCCATTCAATTTCAAATTCACTTATAATTTTTTTAATGTTTTTCAATTTAATCAATTAATGTTCTTCTAAAAATAATTTATGAATTAATAGAAAATTTTAATTGTTTTAATTTTATTTAAAAATATTTTGATTAATTTTGATGTTTTGAGAAGCAATTAAGTTAATCTATACATTTTATAAATAAATAAGTCTTTGGTAAATTGGTAGATATGCACTAAATCAGTGATATCAAAGGCGCGCCTAAGGCACACCTAGGTAGAGACGCCAGCCATTGCGCCTAGAGGGTGTCCAGGCGAGGCGACGTGTATCAGGCGCGCGTCTAGTCGATGAGGACCTTTTGCGCCTCGGTGCGCCTTGCGCCTTTAATAACACTGCACTTAATTCAAGTTTGGTAATATTTTCTTTAGACTTGTGATTGTATACCAGTTTCATGTTATGACTAATCTCGAAGTGTTATTGGGAGATGTAAATATTATTGTTTTACTTGATATAAATTAAAATATCAGGATTTTAAAACAATAGTTTGAAGCTTATTGATTTATGGCTGCTAAAATACACAAATTTGGTCTTTTTGTTTTTCTTTTTAAAAAGAATTGTGGTTTGTGTGGCACTTCAATTTCATCAGTGGATTCTGTCTTTTTGTGATGCATGACCTGCAACTAGAGTAATGTTTATAGTAGCAAACTAAAACCTCCAAAACCTTGATTTCTTGCTGCCACTGCAAGAGGCCAAATGCAAACCCCGGCAAGAATCCATGGGAAAAAATTCCCCATGGGGATAGCTTTTTCGGTTTAATATTTTACGTTTTTTTGTTAGTTCATTGTTTGCTTCCTCTGAGGGAATGGGTAAATTTGGACAAAAATTTAAATAGATATGGCGGAAACATTGTTTAATCATTTTAACTGTAATTGGATGGAATGTTCTAAAACTTAGCGATATGTGATGTATTCTGGTATTTTCAGCTAATTATTAAAATTGTAGATGGTTTATCTGGCACTCGCACAGCACCAAGGGGTTGGTTGAGTGGTAAAAGACCCTTGGATTCAGCAAGTAGTTAGGGGTTCAAACTTCAAAACACTTGGGGGCGCCTAACTAGTGGGCATTTATATCCCATGATTTTCCTGACAACCAAGGTTGTAGGGTCCATACTCCAGTGGTAGTCCCCAGTTAAAAACTCAGTATTCATAGAACGGTTGAGAGGATTTGTTGGTATCGTGAAAAATGTGGCGTTCACAGTTTCCTTTCTTGTCCAGTGGTCTTTCAAGTATCCAGGTTGATAGGATAGGAGATTCTTATATTAAGAAGAAAAATGAGAGTTTGAGTGCTTATAAAATGTACTTCCTTTAGTTTGACAAATATTCATTTTCTCATTGTAGATTTAAATAGCATGATCGTAGAAGAGGCAAATTGTATGGGTGGGACTCTATGACAATCTAGCATCAATTGCTGTGGGTTTGGACAGGGCATTGGCGTTGATACATTGAAAGTTGGTTCTAACATGGAGTGGTTAAAATGTAAAAGTGATTTTATAAATTTCTTACTTATTTAGCGTTTTAAGTCTACTTATCAGATTTATAACTATGTGTTTCCAGACAGACTCATGTTGTCAAGTGTTGGTGACCTTTGAACATTGTGTGCAATTCATGCGTGTGCCTCAGAAGTCAGAACCAATAGTTATATAATCGTATGCCAGGAAGAAAGAGCCATTGGTATTGTGGAAGAGATGGATGTATACTACTTTAAATGTCAATTGTCATTAGAGAAAACAGTCAATAAATTGGTATACTAGGAATTAGCTTTGAGCATGCTTTAGCTTATATAGATTCTTTAGCATTATAGGATTAAAGTTATCACATGATTAGAATTTTAATAGGAATGGAGATGAAAATTACATTATTTTTTCATGTCTCTTAGTTTCTTGTGCTGTAGAATTAAATATGCAGTTCCCTTTTGATTCTCCTTAAGAGCTTTCAAAATCATCATTATTATTATTTTTTTTGTGGTCAGGAAAAGGGTGTAAATAGTCCACTTATCTCTATTCAATAGGATCCAGTTGTTCAGAAAATATTTATCTTCTGAGTAGTGTGTTCCTTTGGTTTGCAGGACATAGCATCAAAAATTGTGGCATTTTCACAACAAGGGCCTCGGACAGTTTGTATTCTCTCTGCAAGTGGTGCCATCTGCAATGTTACGCTCCGCCAACCAATGATGACTGGCAGTACAGTGACATATGAGGTACTTTGATAATCTTGCATGATCCATGAGTTGAACCGTGCCTTGATTTGAGGGAATGTGCTCTTTTGAGGCACAACTTAGATAGTATAACTTCAATAGTTCAAGTTAGGCGGTCCCCTAAGAAGAAACATGTTAACAGTAAAACTTTTTTCTCAAAGAATCAGCTTCTGATTAACTTTTATAACCAAGCCAAAGAAAGTCTTTTACCACTAGGAGGAAAACACAGTCCCAGTAAACTGATCCTACATAGAAGCATCGAATGAAACTAAAATAGCTGTCGATGCAGATGCTGGTGGTAGTCTGTCATGGATTGGGCTATAGGAAACATGGATGTAAATGAATATACATGGAATGCTTATTACACTTCTTGACATGTTCATAATACATTTGATAGCTGTCAAGGTATATGCAAGTTCTAACCGTGTCAAGTTTTTGAGTCTATTTTTTTTTATTTGTCCGACTCTGATGACATGTTTCAAGTGTGGGAATATGAATAATAGGGTATGTTTTTCAATTTGAATAATATTACATAGCTGCATGATTGCTTGCCTACTTTCAGAATATGATGTATAGGCTAAAGAAATGGAGGAAACCCTCTTTCTATTTTCTTGATTTAAACTATACAAGAATAGACTTTATATAGCCTTCAGCCGTCTCTATAAAAGGTAAATAGATCTACACATAATTACACACAATTAATAAAGATACTTTCCTATTTCTAACACTCCCCCTCAAGTTGGAACATATAAATCATATGCACCAAGCTTGTTACAAATAAAATCAATACGAGGACCGTGAAGAGACTTAGTAAGGATGTCCGCTAATTGTCCTTCAGAGTTGACAAAGCAAGTGACCATGCATCCAGATGAAATTTTCTCCCAGATAAAGTGACAATCAACTTCTATGTGCTTGGTCCTTTCATTAAATACACGGTTAGATGCTATATGTAGAGCTGTCTGGTTGTCACAAATTAGCTTCATTTGTGTTCTACCTCCAAACTTTAATTCTTGTAACAACTGTTTTAACCGTACCAACTCACATGTTGCCAAGGCTATAGCTCGATATTCTACTAGACCTGGCGACAACTGCTTGTTTCTTATTTTTTCAGGATACTAAGTTGCTTCCAATTAAAACACAATATCCTGTAGTAGAACGCCTGTCGGACGGAGAGCCTGCATAATCTGCATCAGAATATCCAACTATCTGAGTATTGATATCCCTCACATGAAGTTTGCAGGAACTGGCTAAGCACACTGACTGCAAATGAGATATCTGGCCGAGTAATTGTAAGATAGTTCAACTTTCCAACTAACTGTCTGTATCGTCCAGGATCTTTTAGCGGCTCTCCAACTAGTTTCTTGTACTCCTCAGGGTTCTCCAATGGCTCCCCCTCTTTTGGTATAAGTTTAACATTTGAATCCATGGGCGTGTCAACAGGTTTACAATCTAACATGTCAGTTTCCTTAAGAAGGTCTAGAGCATATTTTCTCTGAGAGATGACTATACCAGTGTGAGACTGAGCTACTTCTATGCCAATGAAGGACTTTAGTAGTCCCAAATCCTTAGTCTGAAAATGATTAAATAAGTGTGTTTTCAGCTGTCGAATGCCCTATTGGTCACTTCCAGTAATGACTATATCATCCACATATACAACCAAGTAAATGCATTGGCATTTGGAATGTCGATAGAAAATCGAGTGGTCTGCCTCACTACGAGTCATACCAAATTTCTGAATGACAGTACTGAATCTCCGAAACCAAGCACGAGGAGACTGTTTGAGACCATACAGAGGGCGACGAAGCCGACAAACCAAACCATACTCCTCCTGAGCAACAAAATCAGGTGGTTGTTCCATATAGACTTCCTCCTAGAGGTCTCCATGAAGAAATACATTCTTGATGTCGAGCTGATAGAGCGGCCAGTGACGCATAACAGCCATGGAGAGAAACAAACGGACAAAAGCAATTTTGACTACAGGAGAAAGTGTCACCATAGTCCAAACAAAATCTATGGGTATAACCTTTAGCAACCAGACGAGCCTTGAGTCGATCAATCTGCCCATCAGGACCAACTTTCACCGCATAAACCCATCGACAACCAACTGTAGATTTTCCAGGGGGTAACAGAACCAAATCCCAAGTGCCACTTGAGTGTAAAGCAGCCATTTCATCCATCATTGCTTTTTTCCATCCTGGATCAGATAAGGCCTCATGGACATTTCTAGGAACAGGAACAGAAGACAAGGTGGAGACAAAAGCAAAATATGGAGCAGATAAACGATGATAACTGAGAAATGTATAAATAGGATGCGGATTACGAGTGGAACGAATACCTTTACTAGTGTCAATAGGGCCAGGAAGGTCCACGGTACGGCCAGGAGCTGGAGCAGGTTGTGAGTCAGTGGCTGCAGTGTCAATGCTGGCAAAAGATAGAGAACGGGGACGACAATGGTACACTTGAAGAGGATGAGGTGGTGACATAGTCTCAAGTGTAGGAAGAATGGAATAGGTAGTGCCGCAGAAGGGGTGGGAAAAGTCAAGGTCTGAGGAGAGAAGTAAGGCGATGACTCGAAGAATGTGACGTCGGCAGAGATGAAGTAGCGGTTATTATCTGGAGAATAACACTGGTACCCTTTTTGAAGTCGGGAATATCCTAAGAAGATGCATTTAATAGACTTAGCAGAAAGTTTATCTTGTCCCGGGGTTAGATTATGGACAAAACACACAACCAAATATGCGAAGTGGCACCAAATAGAGAGGTTGGTTGGGAAATAAGATAGAGTGAGGAATTTGGTCCTGTAAAACAGAGGAAGGCATGCGATTAATGAGATAGCAAGCTGTAAGAACAGCATCCCCCAGAAACGAAAGGGTATATGGTTATGGATTAATAAGGTATGAGCCGTCTTAATGAGATGTCTGTTTTTACGTTCAGCGAGACCATTTTGTTGGGGTGTATAGGCACATTAGGACTCATAGAGAATAGCCAGAGAGGATATAAAGGTGGTAAAAGGAGAGGAAAAATACTCCTGAGCATTATCACTACGAAATACACGAATAGGAACACCAAATTGAGTTCTGATTTCAACACAAATTTTTTGAAAAATAGGAAATAACTCCGAACGATCTTTCATTAAAAACAGCCTAGTATTTCGAGAGTAATTATCAATAAATGTCACAAAATACCGAAATCCCATAACAGAGTTGACACGTCACGGATCCCAAACATCGGAATGAATTAACTCAAAAGGAGACGCAGCGTGATTATTAACTCGCTTGGGAAACTGTACACGAGTATGTTTCTAAAGTTGACGCGACTCACATGGAAGTGAAGATAAGGACGAAAGGTGCGGAACCAGCTTTTGGAGCTTAGAGAGGCTGGGGTGACCCAAACGGTTGTGGAGAACATCAGCAGGATCGGTGGAGGTGCAAGCGACCGCAGGCAATGACTGCGTAAGATGATAAAGGCCTTGTGACTCACGTCATGTACCAATTATCCGTCCCGTACCCTGGTCCTGTACAAGGACATAATGAGTAAGGAAGGTGATAGAACATTTCAGATCATTGGTGAGTTTACTAACAGAAATAAGATTGAAAAGACAACGCGGTATATAAAGCATAGATTGCAGAGGCAATGAAGGAACATGAGAGGCTTGTCCAATGCCTTTAGCGACAGTTTTAGAACCATTAGCAAGGGTAACCATAGGAAGAGAATGAGAACTAGTTAAAGAAGACAAAAAATTTTGGATTACCAGAAATGTGATCAAAGGCGCCAGAGTCCAGGACCTAGGGGCTCAATGGTGAGGACTGAGTGATGCAGGCAACAGAATTACCAGTATGAGCAACGGAAGTAGAGGACGATGACTGAGAGGCCTGATATTGGAGGAAAGCTGCATATTCAGCTTTAGATAGAGTAACAGTCTTGCTCGAGTCAGCCATGGCAGTGAAAACAGAGTGGAGGGCGGCTCGGAAGACGGGAGATCGGCGCCGTCCGAGTTCAGGAATGTCGTCAGAACAGCGACCAGTGACGCGTGAACAGTGAACAGTGATGCCAGAAAAAAAAATGAAAAGAAACCCTATGATCAACCTACTGATACCATGATGAAATGGAGGAAACCTTCTTTTTTTTTTCTTGATTTAAGGTATACAATAATAGGCTTTCTACACATAATTACACAATTAATCACCATATCCCTTGCAATCTTAAAGATACTTTCCTATTTCTAACATAGGCTTCTCTTGGATAAGACTGCAATGGCACTTTGGTCCTTATTGTCCGTGAATGCATGACAAATGGTGAATTTACATATTTGTTGATATTAATTTGAATAAGAGTTGAATGTAACTGAGCTTTTGTTTTATTAGCAAATCGTTTGACATTGCTTCAGGTGTATAGCTTTAGGGTTGGAGGTGCGATAATTTTTCTTTCTTTAAGCCTTTAAGGGGGCGGGGTAAGCAGGATGAAAAATCTTCTTTTCGTGGATGTCCAATTTGTATCAAATTAAATAGAGGATTAGGGTTAGGTCTGTTTTATGCATAAGTTTGTGTATATATAACCTCCCTTTGACTGTAATGATAATTGTCTTTTAGCGAATTGTAATTCCTTAAGGCTTGGTCATCACTTTCTTAAATTTTGGTAATCACTTTCTTAAATTTAGGGCTCCCTCACTAAAGAAGGACCATATATACTGTAGATATAAGCACACTGAATCAACAGAAACTAAATCCCCTCCCATCTATGTGAGCGGAGTTTGACTCCCATATCTTTTGTACCACCCTCGATAATTCTATATGGGACTATACTTGGTTATATTCTGATGATGTTCAAAATAAGTAGATGTTCAGTTTTTGTTCAAATCATTCTGTAATTAAACTTTATTAACAGTCGACAGTTGTAATAGAAAATGTCTGCTGATGGAGCTGGTGGTGGGGTACGTGATACTGATTGTGAGGTATAGGAGGCTTGTTTCTAAACTCAAGCTAGGGTCTTACACTTTGCTAATTATTTCAAAGGATATAATGGTCTTCTTGGTCTTTGCAGCTAAGGAGTGATTTAGATTTTAGAAATAAGATGTTGGGTAGTTAAGGAATAGTACGTAGGTATTGTTTATGAGATTGGTTTCGGGATGATTTTTGAGAATGCAAACCCGCGCGGGTGTATTAATTATTTTGAGACATATACTAATTATTTTATGTCTCAAAACTTCTCATATATATAAAATTTGAAGACAATAAAAGTAATAAACAACTGAAATAATAGTAAAAACTTTAAAAAATAAAATTTTTAGAAAAATAATAAAATTTTTAGAAAAATAATAAAAATCTATTGTTTGCGGGTCGGGTCGGGTTTGATTGTATAAAATTTCAAGACAATAAAAGTAATAAACAACTGAAATAATATTAAAAATTTTAAAAAATAATAAAAATATATTGTTTGCGGATCGGGTCAGGTTTGATTGCAAACCCATGACTTGACCCGCAAAAATCGGGTCAGGTCGGGTTAACCCAAAAATGCATTATTATTTTTTTTGAAACCTGAGCGGGTCGGGTTGCGGATTGATTTGAAAAACTGAACACCCCTACCAGGGACAGTGATTTCAAACATGGTAGAATTAATGCATTTGTGCAGAAAATACAATTGAACAGGTTAGAAATGTTTTTTCTTTTTTTGTTTTATACAATCAAGTGGGCAAATTATATTCCCCTGTTACTTTGCAAGCACTGTTTCGAAAACCGGACAAGACTGGCCGTTGGACCGGTCGAACCGGGAACCGATTGTGAGTCTGGTTTAGTTAATTGATAAAAACCGAGTAGCAAAAAAACCGGTAAAAACCTATGAACCGGACCGGTTCAAATTTATTTTTTAATTTTTAAAACCAAAAGCTAAAATTTAATATTTTTCTTAATTTTTAATTAAATAAAACTATTTATAACATAGGCCGGTTCTACTGATTTTTTTGTAACAGTTTAACCGGTCGAACCACTGACCCATCGAACCTTTTGGATCATCGGTTCGATCACCGGTCCGGTTCTGAAGACACTGTTTGCAAGTCCCCTGCCTTGTAAATGGACATGGACCTTTCATGCATTGGTTGTTTATGAATGAGCAATGCTCTTAATGAAAGTTTCGTCCGAGTATGTAAATATTGTATTAATCTAATGTCTATTTTTCACTGTACTATCAAAATTGGTAGTCTGACTCTGACAAGGGATAAACATCTTCAAGCCTTTGCTTTCATTTTACTCAAGGGAGATGGATCAAATAATGTTATAGACATCCTTTGTGGGCAAACAGTTATTGAGTGATGCAAATGTTTCCTTTTTTACACTTAACGAGCTATTAAACTAAATGTTTTGAATAGGTGAACCTTTCAGTACTCTGTTGTATTGCCTGAGGGGTGGGTTGATTCTCTGTTCCCTTTGGCATAGAAAGCTACTTACAAGCTGATGGGTCTCCCCCGTTTCCCCATTTTTATTTTAGGCATCAGCAACATAAAAAATCAATTGACATCCAATGATTCTCCATCCATGTTTGGTCATGCATACGCTGCAATTTTTGTGCTATATAACATGCATCATGCTGAATATTGTGTGAAATATCTATCAAATCAATGTGAAGGCATATCTTTTGCAATTTTGTTCCTTCGCCAATTTTATATAACATACGTCCCTCCTGGTGACCTTTTTCCTCTGCAGGGTCGATTTGAAATTATCTCCCTATCCGGTTCTTTCTTACTCTCTGATAATAATGGTAACTGCAGCAGAAGTGGTGGGTTGAGTGTGTCCCTCGCAGGGTCGGATGGTCGAGTTTTGGGTGGTTTAGTTGCTGGAATGCTCATGGCAGCATCCCCAGTGCAGGTTTGGGTCATCATTCATCAACCACTGTTTCCATCTTTGTACAATCTGTACTTCTGCAAATTTCTGACAGATGATCACTCTAAAAACATGAATGGAATTTTTTTTTTCCATTCCTCACAGGTAATTGTGGGCAGTTTTGTTTTGGATGGGAAAAAGTCAAACTCAAATTTTTTGAAATCTGGACCTTCTTCAGCACCAACACCCCACATGTTGAGCTTTGGCACTCCTATGACAACATCTAGTCCTCCCGCGCAAGGAGCTTCGAGTGAGTCTTCTGATGACAATGGCAGTAGCCCTGTAAACAGAGATACTGGACTTTACAATGGTGCTGCTCAACAACCCATTCATAATATGCATATGTACCAACTATGGGCGGGCCAAACTTCGCAATGAGGATGCTAGTCAACAAGATATCGCTCTGATGTTGGTTCTTTCATAGAGGATAGAAATCCATTCCAGATGCTAATATGCTGCTTTACCGAATACAAATGGTAGAGGATCTATCTATTCTTTTTCCCTTTAGATAGTTTATTTCTCTCTTTATTTCAGTAGCTTTAAAGCGTTTTTCTCCATCTGATTGAAACATGGCTATTGCTGATAGCTGAGGAAATGCCAGATCAAATTGCTTTTTTCAAGAAAAACAGGAAATTAATTTATCATCACATTGAGTAATATTTTGCTACAATGGAAGTATGGACATAGGGATGACAAAAATTCACGTGAGGATGAGATCACAAGGGTTTGATATTTTAGAATCAGATACGGGTATAATTTTCTATGCCAATTAATTAGACGAGTCGAGTACGAGTATTGTCATTTGCCGAACTAGTAAAGGTAAAATTTATGCCTGAATGAGGGCCCGCGAGGGTCCTGTATGTTAGGGTTGGGTACGGGTAAAATTTTCATAATCGTGGTTGAATGGGCTGGGTACAGATATTGGAATCCCTGTAGTGTACACGACATGTTGCCATCTCTAGTTATAGGTGATGTGATATCACCAGTGTTCTAAAACATGCCGTTTAGGAGTGCGTTTTCGCTTGATGGCCTAGTGCCATTGTGCCTTATCCTAATTCATTGGGGCTAGGCATGCGTTGGAATCGCTGGCGTTTCTGTCCATCCTAGCAAAATTTTATCACCAAAAGCCATTGCTGACCGTCATTGACCGCCATCGGAATTTGAATTTTTAACTCTATTAGCGTCGGTTTTTACCACTGACCTTAATTCTAACCTAATTTTACAAAATCAGCTCTCTATCTCATATATTTTAGAAAGTTCTAGTTTTACATAAACAATATTATTTTTGAAAAATCTCTAATTGTTTCAATTCTTATTAGTTTCTTATCAAATTGGCCATCTAAAATTCTTCTCTATCACTCAATTAATATATTCCTATGAGCAATTGGTCTAAAATTTCTCGAAATCAGAAATCCTCAAATTGATTTATAATCTTAATTTTGAATTATTTGTTGAGAAATTGTCTAGGCCCCGCGTAGGTGCTAGACGTTGGACTGTTGCCTAGCCAATGCCTAGCGTGTTTTAGAATATTGGATACCATCAACTAATATGCATGTGACATGTGTAGTTGTATTAAATATAATTATTATTTATTTGATTTTTTAAATATATTTTAACATGTGTGACTATATTATTAGATTGTTATATGAGTAACGTGATATCACCGTATCATTTTAGAAATTTTCCGCATTAAGATTCTCTGCTAGCCGACGACGGCAGAACTTATTGAGAATGCAACGACAATGGTCAATTAATTGGTATTTATCTTATACTGACATTGACCTTTTTTCTTTTTTTATTTTTCCAGACTAGGGCAATTAGGTAAGTAAGCTTACTTAATGATCTTTTTAACCGCGTTTTCAAGACTTTGTGACAGACTGGACGGCTATTTGATTTGTAGTGCGTGCTTGTTCCAACTGTATGCAAATTCAAATTTTCATTTTTCTTAGTCGATGCTTTCTTTTTCGTTGGTAGGCAGCCAAACCTTTCTCTTCAACAGGTAAATTCTTCTATCCTCTGGCAGATATTATGATAATTCTAGAATCTTATTATTCGTTCTAAATAAGAGATTATAATTTGGATATGTGTAACATCAAGTAGTAGTTTGAACTTACTTCATTCAACTATTTAATCCTCCTAGACCCTTCATTCGACCAACCACACTTGCTTTTGTTTCATGTTCAAAAATATCAAAAAGTCTTCAATTACGAACGGCTTTATTATTAATGTATAGCTTATAAATGCCACGAATTTATTCCTTTTCTCGATGTAATATAATTTCATTAATTTGCAAATAAGAATTGAAATGTATTTAATTATAACGCTCCCTTGAAAGTTGGTGCTCAACAACAGCATGTGAGTTAATAAAAGGGACAAAAAGCTTCTCACATGATAGCAATGCCTTTGTTAATGACAAAAGCAATCTTTTTTTTTTCTTTTTAAAATTCTTAATAAATAATACACATTCAACTGAATATCGGAATTTGAGATCCTGTATTATTCAATATGAGATTTTAAATAATTTTCACCTCAAAAAAAAAAAATTCACATTGTCATCTTGAATCTTGATATTTTATCTAAAAGGTAATTAGGTTATCTTGAATTTTGATTTTTTTAATCAAAAAATCTTGAATTATGTATCCCAAACTATTTAGATTCGAGTTATTTTTTTTTTTATCCATATTTAAAAACCGATACAAAATTTAAAATAGAATCAGATTTAACAAATTCCCACTGTTGCGACCGATTACCATCTCTATCACATCTCACATCAATCTAAACATGAGATGGAAATTCTAACCAATATTTTTGTTATTTGGCCATTAAAATTTGAATGATAAATATGACAAATCACCCACCAAAGACACGCGTATACCGACACCTCTAATTCCCACTTTACACTCTAACGGCTCTTTCCCTATTAATGGAATAAAAACTACCAACCAAACTTATACATTAAACAAAAATAAATCACATCGTGCTTAGCTTAGCTTAGCTTATAATACTATAAATTAACTTGAACATTTCTCTATCTCTAGCCGTTCGCCGGCCAATTCATTCGGAACCTGTCAAAACTCAACCTCTCCTTCACTTTCACCTTCAATTTTTTCACATTGCTTATAAATTCTATACATTATACATTACATACATACATACACACACATACATATACATAAAGTTCAATTATGGATTGCTTGATTTTTCCAGTTTCAATATTATTGAGAAGGCGCAGGCTAGGCTACCAACCTCTCACAGTCACAGATCATGAAGAGGGGTTCGGGGGTCCGGTGACTGTCGTCGTCGGCAAAGAGAAGAGAGAGTTTTTGGTCGATCCTTTTGTGTTAGCTAAAAACCCTTTCAGGATTTTGATCGATTCAAAGAATTGCCACAAGAACAAGATGATGATGAGGGACAAGAGGGTTGTTTTTGTTGATGTGGATGCCATTTTGTTTGAGCATTTGTTGTGGTTGATGCATAACGATTCTTCTTCTTTATTTCAACTTAATCTCAGGGAGATTATTGATTTTTATGCTCAAGATTTTTAGATCCAACCCCAAGGTACTCTACTAATTAAATATTTAATGTCAGTTTGTTTAACAAAGTATACTTGCTGTAGATTCATTAAGAACTTAGCATGATTATTTGCAGAGAAATTATCTCATATCCACTCCACTCTAAGTTAGGCGAAAGTTTAAAAATATTGTGGCTTTATCATTTTTCCACCCAATATTAATTAAATTTCCACATTAAAAATGTAATATTTGATACACTTATAAAACTCTGGGTGGAAAAATGATAATATAAAAAATATTATAATATTTCTAGAGTTTCCCCTAATTTAGGGTGAATCGGAGATAATTTCCCCCTTGTATTGTGGCATATTTTATACATGAACAATAATAATATTTGTTATCCTTTCTTCTTTTCTTCAGTAACCAAATTTAATCGGCCTGAAGCTGAATTTATAAGTAACTTAAATAATTTTCACTTATATCATTATCTACAAGTTTATTAATGTATTTAATGTTGACATCTTCTGTGTAATATATTGGAATATAACTAGTACATGATTCGCATTTTATGTTGGTTGAACATTTATTTTAGATATTGATCTTATATATGCTCTGGATCTTATCGATTTTATAATCTAAATGAGACAATTAATTTACTTACATATAATATTTATACTTCCTTTGTTTGTCTCTTAGTTCTCAAATAATATTTATAATTTTTTATGTAATAGTTAATAGTCAGAGTCTACATTCTGAAGCACTAGTAAATAAAAAAAAAATTCATGAAATAAAAAAAAATTATAGAAATAATTCAAAATAAAATAACAAATAATAATAGACCCGAAATAAAAAAATTGGCTAGTTTTTGTGGGCGGCTACTATTTAGGTTTTTTATTTTAATAGGAAATTATATTCTTATATTGTAATATGTTTTTTATTTTATAATTTTTTATTTTAATTTTATATAATTTCATAATAAAAACATTAACGGTAAAGATTATGTGCCATGTGTACTTTTTATTTTAATAGAAGATTATAATATATGTTCTTATTATAATCAATAATAAAAAATAATTGTAAAAATTAAGTGTCATGTGACGCGATGAGAAAATTTAAAAATATTTAACTTATATATATATTTCTTTGTCAGATTATTGATGATATTATTCAAAAATTAATCGAATAGTATAATATGTTTTATTGTTATAATAGGGTTCTTATTTAATAGATTTATTGATTTAATTTTATAATTTAATAGTATTTTTTTAATTTTAATTAGATAATATAATATGTTTCCTTATTATAATACAGTTCCTATAAAATTATAATATGTATTTTTATTGTAATAAGTTTTTTATTTAATACAAAATTAATCATAAAGATATTTTAATTTTATAATTTAATAATAAAAAATTAATTGTAAAGTTAATTATAAAGATTAAGTACCGTTCTTTATTTTAATGAGAGATTATAATATAGATATATATATATATATATATATATATATATATATATATATATTTATTATAATAGGTTTTTTTTTTTAATTTAATAATAATAAATTAAAAAATTAATTCATTCAATTAATATATTTCTTACGTTTCTTATGTTAATAATTTATTATTTTTAATTTCATAATTTAATAATAAAAAATAATTGCAGTGATATTTTTTATTTTACAATTTAACAAAAAATTAATTATAGAGATTAAGTTAATTATAGATGATTTAATAGTAATTTTTTTTAATTTTAATAGGATATTATAATATATTTTATTGTTATAGTAGAATTATTATCAAATTATAATATGTATTTTTATTGTAATATAACTTTTATTTAATAAATTTATTAATTTAATTTTATAATTTTAATATGAAATCGGCACATGACGATATGAGGAGGTCTAAAAATGTTTGACATAGCAAGATAGTTTATTTTTTTCCATGTAGTTTGTTATATAATTTTTGTAGTTTGCAAATGGTGGCTAACGGAAGATTTTAGGCCTTGGATAAAATATATAATAATCTTAATGTGAAAGACAATATTATTGGCTTATTATTGGGTGATCATGGAGATATTGTATCTATTATTGGCGGGATCAAATATATTTTAGCCATCCTTGAGTCATCTGCTACACTTGATAAAAACAAGTAAAAAGTTCAATTGGAAGTCGATTACTTTCACATTAAGTAATCTTAAGTTCATTGTACGTATCTTGACTCTTAAGGGAATAATCTTAATAATTATGTTCATTGTACCACGTCCGTTCAAACAATTCAATAATCTATTGGCACACGTGTTAAAATATTAAAAAATAATTAAAAAAATTGGATATTAAATCATATATATCATTTATTAATATATTACGTCACCAATATCTGTTGTATCAAAGAATTACCCACGTTGAAGACAAGTGATAGACCAGAACATGCAGAGATGCTATTTGTTATTGAAATACACATATTATATGAGGTGGTAGCTTCAGTCTTCAAGGAAGAGGTAGAGGTTATTTGTCGTTGTAGATGGATTCTACAGAAAGACGGCAAACCTAATATGATCAACATTAAAAGTAAATATTTAACACATTAAAAAATAAAAATAAAAATGATTACTTGAATGTCTGGTAGCACATTATTTTGAATATTAAATATAAAAATATTAACATTGAACATGAAAATATGATCATTGAATATGAATTTATTTTTTAGCTAGAGATAATATTTGACAATGATCGACACTGATTTGATATGAAATTATTGTCCACGTAAAATTTTATAGTATTATTAACTTGGAATTTTGGACATTAAACATTAAAATTGAGCAATATGTTGGGGTTTTGGGTGGTAATTCGGGTAAACGCAGCGGAAACGGAAAATCAAAATTTTCGATTTCAATAATTTTTCTTGGGTAAAATAAATTTTATTTTAATTACTCAATACTCAAAAACTGAAATTTTTACCCAAAAATCTGATTTTTTCAGTAATTATCATTTTGCCCCAAAACTTTGTATTTTTGTCATTTTAGTCCAAAATTGTCAAATACAATTTTAATTGATTCCAAATCAATCCCAAAATGATTTATACATGTCTAATACATGAAAATACAATTTGCAACTCATAGAAACCGAACTTCCAGAATTTTCCGAATGGTCCCTAAACTTTCAAGAATTTACAATTTGGTCATTTTTGTTCAAAACATGTTAAGATCAGATCAAAAAATTTCCAAATTTAATATACATCATATATACATCAAATCTCATCACATATATGAAAATCCCCAAATTTGGTGAAGGTTAAAAACCCTAATTTTATAATTTCACAAATTAACAAAATTAACACCAAATTAATCAAATTCAAGACTTTAATTCAATTCTCACAACATCAAACAAGCCTCACCATCATGAAACAACTCAAGAACAATTCTAGGTCAATCATGAGTGGCTAAGTAACTCTAGAATGACAATTCCATCAATATGGCAAAAAGAAAGCTTTATAAATAATTTTAAGCATTCTAAATTAACATATATGCTTCCATCTTTCAAACAAGCTCCCAATCATCAAAACACAACCATAAGAAAGTAGAGAAGAAACTAAGCTACATATGTTGAAGCTTATGATCTTAGAAACAATTTTCAAAAAGAAGAAAGTATGAAAATCTTTACCAAATTTTCGAAATTTGCAAGCTTTTCCTCTTTCTTCTCTTTTTTTTTTCCTCTATTTCTCACTTTGTATTTGATTTTTAGGGTTCTTGCAAGTGAAAATAAAAAAAGAAAACAAGGCTTATATAATTTCCCTAAAATGCTGAGATTTGAAGGAAAATTACTAGCCATATATTTTCTATTTTTCTTTCAATAATTGGAAAAAGATTTAATGAATATTTGTGGTTATAAATCATTAATCAAATTAATGTTTATCACAAAATATCCAATAAAATTATGCCAAATAAAACCAATCAAAATTGGTCAATTTATCCAATTAAAACATGTCATTTATCTACTTTATTAAGTAAACAAGATATTAAATATTTAATTAATTCAATTATTTAACATTTGAATAATTAAATAATTAAATACAAATATCTCAAATATATGTATTATATTTACATTAAATAGAAAAATACATATATATAAATAATAAATGTCAAATATCACAATTCAACATTTAATAAATGGCCGAAAGATCTCAAACGCATGTATCTTCGTTTAACCGTTAAACGACTTATAAATAATCAGTATTATTTATAAAAGTTGCCCTAGTGCCGTACGAGTATATCTCATTAGTGAGACTCTCTAGGTTCAGGCATATCCGTCACGAAAAATAATTTTGTGTCCATAATCTACCCACCCGTAAATTATGATGAATACAGATAAAATCTCTGAACCATACAGGTCGAGGTAATTGCATACGTATAATTGTAGGGGTTTTATGGCGAAAATATGGTAACGCAGCGGAATAGTGGAAAATCAAAATTTTCCGATTTCAAAATTTATCTTGGATCAATTAAATAAACTTATTTATTTAATTACCCAATTATCAAATTCTGAAAAATTACACAAGAAGCCAAATTTCTTGGTAATTACCGAATTGACCCAATACTTTGCAAATTGATCATTTTAGTCCTAAAACTGTCAAATACAATTTTGGATGATTCTAAATCACTTCTAAAATGATTTTCAACATATCCAATATATCAAAATCAGTTTGCAACAAAAATCCCAATTTTAAGCCTAATTGTCGAGAGCACCCTTCATTTTGGATTATTTGTAATTTAGTCCTTTTATGTTCAAAACATGCCAAGATCAAATCCAATCAACCCAAAAATTTTCATGCATCATATACACTCCATAATACATCACATATATGAAAAGCCCCAATTTGAATGGGTTATGAACCCTAATTTTTCAATTTCATCAAATTGACCAATTTTACAAAATCTTTAAAATCCAACACTTTAATCCATTCATTACTTCACCAAGCAAGCCTCACCACTTTGAAAGAACTCTAGAAAAATTCTAGGTCACCAAGGAGAGATAAAAATTCTAGGTCAACAAGTCTAGAATGACAACTTGATTTCCAAAGAATCAAAAGTAAGCCTTTGAAACCATTTCAAACTTACTTACATGCATAGATCTTTCATTCAAGTTCACAACCAATTAAACAAAAACTATAAGAGTAGAGATAACATCAAAGCATCACAAATTGAAGCTAAGTATGTTAGAAATATTTTCTATGTTGAAGACTTTAAAGAAATACTTACAAAAATAAAGATTTTCAAAGGTTTCTTCTTTAGCCTTCAAGTTTTGCTCTCAACTTCTTTTGTGTTTATTTTTAAGTGTTTTTGAACTTATGAAACCCTAAAATGAAACAAAACAATTTATACCTCTTACATTAGCCTTGGCCGAAATTTGGTATATGTTAAATATCTAGATATTTTCAATTTGTTTCATTAAAGCCAACTTGTCAACTTGCATTTGAAATCATTAACACTTTAATGTAATTCAACAAGTCAACAATTGCAACTAAAGTCATTTAAAATATCACAACTTAGGATATTTATATTTTTAATTAATTTAATTATTTAATAATAAATAATTAAATAATTATTTAAATACAAATATATTAAATATAGTATTATATTTACAATAAATATCAAATACATATATATTTATGATATTAGTCAAATATCTCAATTTGATAATTAATTAATGTGTATTTGATAAAATCTATCATTAAATGCAAAAACACAAAAATTATGAAATGACTATTGGATCCTTCAAATGTATTTTTCGTTTAACCTATAAACGAATTATAAATAATCGGTATTATTTAAAAATGTTGCCCTCTTGCTCTACTAGTATATTCATTAGTGAGACACTCTAAATTCAGGCATATCCGTCACGAAATCCAATTTCGTGTCCATAATTACCAACCCGTAAATTATGACGACCACAGATAAACTTGCTGAATCATACAGGTCGAGGTCATGGCATATGTATAATTCCTCCGTCACAGGTATCTGGATATATCCCAGAGATATAAATGTAAACGTCAAATCTCTATAGTGATTATCCCGTCGACGTCTCTATAGCAATCTCAAAAAGAGAACACGTAGAACTGACTTCTAAAGTGTACCACGGGCCCATGGTTTTTATCTGATTGTTAATCATATATTGTAAATCCCGCCTAAGTCAGGATGCTACCGGAAGGAGACAGGCTAATCCTAACTCCATAAGCCTCTGACTCTGACGAAATTTCGGCATGACCTCTGCTAAAAGTCATGCAACCTGGATCAAAGTCCAGCACCTCAAACAACCTACAGGGCCCAACACATACATACACAAAAAGAATAACTCCAGAACATTATACAACTGGCTCTTTGCTCGAAAATACGTATAAACAAAAACTTTTACAGTTAACTTATACAACACAAATTCTTTCACAACTACACTTATATAACTTGACTCTGATACTCCCAAGACTTGGTGACTGGCTGACTACAATGCTGGTATTCGGCTCCTCAAGCTTTGAAGACTGTGGTTGACCGATCAGGTCACCAACCTGCAAAACTCAAACACTGTTGGGGTGTGAGTCATAAGACTCAGTAAGTAACTATACTCATTCCTTGAGCATCAAACACATGCAAAGTCTGATTCCAGTTTCTATAATAATCTGGGATGTCTATGTGATCAGGCAAATATATTTATACTGAATCTAAACTAGTTATCTAATCCTTCTCCATTTTACAACATATTACTTGTTACTGTTTCTTTTTATTTGATCACACATAATCTTTAACTTTTGTTTGCTGTTTTTCATAAACATCCATATCATATACATCAAACCTTTATATTACTAACAATCACATTAAACCCATCATGTTTCCGCTACGCTACTCCAATTTCTCTTTACTTTCTTGCATACTCTGTGTTAGACTAGATTAGACAATTATAATAACTTTCCTATTTTTACTGTCTTGAAATATCATCAAATCGGTTATACTAAGATATTATTTCTGTCAAACATTTAATCCACTATAACCAACCATGTATATAAAAAATAAACAAATAAATTCAAGGAATTCACTGCTATAGTGTACTTACAAGTTTTATTTGCAGAAGCCCTTATTCTTCTTCTCTGTTTTCTCTCTCGAACCGCTTCCCTCTGCTCTCTCTCCCTCTCTTTCCCTTTTCTCCTCTCTCGGTTTCCTCTATTCCTCCGATTCCCTCATCTCGTTTCTTCTTTTTCATTTTTGTGCGTGTGTAAATTAACTTAATTAAATATATGTGTGTTGTTATAAGCGTGTTCGCGTATGTTTCAAAAAAATAAAGTGTGATAAATATGTGAATATAAATGTTCCACGTGTGTATTTAATAAACAAGCGTGGGTAATAAAAAAAAAAAAATCTAGGTATTAGCATTTAATAAACATTTGTGTAGAAATTTCTAAGGTTTATTTGCACTTGTGTATGTATTTCTAGAATGTGTATAATATAAATATCTAGGGTAAATTTCAATTTAACTCCTCAAATTTGATTTAATAAAATTTATTATTAATTTCATGAAAACAATCTCATTTTACGATGAAATCGACCTTGCGTTCGGATGCGACCTCACGAGCGAAAAATTAAAATTAACGTTAACACTTTAAAATAACCTGGGATGTTACATTCACCCCTCCTTATATAGGATTCGTCCTCGAATCCTACTCTGGGCATACTAAAACCAATCATCAAGCAAATACCGATATGGTCTAATCAAAACATATACCTACTGAGACAGCCGAATAGCCAGCACCTGCAGTCACCGACACTTTATAAACCTCTACTTTGATACCATCTTTGTAACATCCCGCCTAAGCCAGGATGCTACCAGCAGAAGACAGGCTAATCCTGACTCCATAAGCCTCTGACTCTGACGAACGAAATTTCGGCATGACCTCTACTAAAAGTCATGCAACCTGGATCAAAGTCCAGCACCTCAAACAACCTACAGGGCCCAACACGTAACATACACAAAAATGAATAAATCCAGAACAATATACAACTGGGCTCCTTGTCCGAAAATACGTATAAACAAAAACTTTTACAGTTAACTTATACAACACAAATTCTTTTACAACTACACTTATACAACTTGACTCTGATACTCCCAAGACCTGGTGACTGGCTGACTGCAATGCTACTATTCGGCTCCTCAAGCTCTGAAGACTGTTGTTGACCGATCAGGTCACCAACCTGCAAAACTCAAACACTGTGGGGTGTGAGTCACAAGACTCAGTAAGTAACTATGCTCATTCCTTGAGCATCAAACACATGCAAAGTCTGATGGAATCAATAATAATCTGGGATGTCTATGTGATCATGCAAATATATTTATATTGAATCTAAACTAGTTATCTAATCCTTCTCCATTTTACAAACATATTACTTGTTACTGTTTCCTTTTATTTGATCACACATAATCTTTAACTTCTGTTTGTTGTTTTTCATAAACATCCATATCATATACATTAAACCTTTATATTACTAACAATCACAATAAACCCATCATGTTTCCGCTACACTACTCTAATTTCTCTTTACTTTCTTGCATACTATGTGCTAGACTAGATTAGACAATTATAATAACTTTCCTACTTTTACTGTCTTGAAATATCATCAAATCGGTTATACTAAGATATTATTTCTGTCAAACATTTAATCCACTATAACCAACCATGTATATAAAAAATAAACAAATGAATTCAAGGAATTCACTGCTATAGTGTACTTACAAGTTTTATTGCAGAAGCCCTTATTCTTTCTCTGTTTTCTCCTCGAACCGCTTCGCTCTGCTCTCTCTCCCTCTCTTTCCCTTTTCTCCTCTCTCGGTTTCCTCTATTCCTCCGATTCCCTCTCTCGTTTCTTCTTTTTCATTTTTGTGCGTGTGTAAATTAACTTGATTAAATATATGTGTGTTGTTATAAGCTTGTGTGCGTATGTTTCAAAATGAGAAAGTGTGATAAATATGTGAATATAAATGTTCCACGTGTGTATTTAATAAACAAGTGTGGGTAATAAAAAAATATCTAGGTATGAGCATTTAATAAACATGTGTGTAGAAATTTCTAAGGTTTCTTTGCACTTGTGTATGTATTTCTAGAATGTGTATAATATAAATATCTAAGGTAAATTTCAATTAACTCCTCAAATTTGATTTAGTAAAAATTAATAATTAATTTCATGAAAACGATCCCATTTTACGATGAAATCGACCTTGCGTTCGGATGCGGCCTCATGCGCGAAAAATTAAAATTAACGTTAATACTTTAAAATAAACCGGGATGTTACATTCACCCCTCTTTATTTAGGATTCGTCCTCGAATCCTACTCTGGGCATACTAAAACCAATCATCAAGCAAAGACCGATATGGTCTAATAAAAACATATACCTACTGAGACAGCCGAATAGCCAGCACCTGCAGTCACCGACACTTTATAAACCTATACTCTGATACCAACTTTGTAACATCTCGCCTAAGCCAGGATGCTACCGGCAGAAGACAGGCTAATCCTGACTCCATAAGCCTCTGACTCTGATGAAATTTCGGCATGACCTCTGCTAAAAGTCATGCAACCTGGATCAAAGTCCAGCACCTCAAACAACCTACAAGGCCCACACATAACATACACAAAAATGAATAACTCCAGAACAATATACAACTGGGCTCCTTGCCCGAAAATACGTATAAACAAAAACTTCTACAGTTAACTTATACAACACAAATTCTTTTACAACTACACTTATACAACTTGACTCTGATACTCCCAAGACCTGGTGACTGGCTGACTGCAATGCTGCTATTCAGCTACTCAAGCTCTGAAGACTGTGGTTGACCGATCAGGTCACCAACCTGCAAAACTCAAACACTGTGGGGTGTGAAAAATAATACTCAGTAAGTAACTATGCTCATTCCTTGAGCATCAAACACATGCAAAGTCTGATTCCAGTTTCTATAATAATATGTGATGTCTATGTGATCATGCAAATATATTTATACTTAATCTAAACTAGTTATCTAATCCTTCTCCATTTTATAAACATATTACTTGTTACTGCTTCCTTTTATTTGATCACACATAATCTTTAACTTCTGTTTGCTGTTTTTCATAAACATCCATATCATATACATCAAACCTTTATATTACTAACAATCACATTAAACCCATCATGTTTCCGCTACACTACTCTAATTTCTCTTTACTTTCTTGCATACTCTGTGCTAGACTAGATTAGACAATTATAATAACTTTCCTACTTTTACTATCTTGAAATATCATCAAATCGGTTATACTAAGATATTATTTCTGTCAAACATTTAATCCACTATAACCAATTATGTATATAAAAAATAAACAAATGAATTCAAGGAATTCACTGCTATAGTGTACTTACAAGTTTTATTTGCAGAAGCCCTTATTCTTCTTCTCTGTTTTCTCCTCGAACCGCTTCGCTCTGCTCACTCTCCCTCTCTTTCCCTTTTCTCCTCTCTCGGTTTCCTCTATTCCTCCGATTCCCTCATCTCGTTTCTTCTTTTTCATTTTTGTGCGTGTGTAAATTAACTTAGTTAAATATATGTGTGTTGTTATAAGCGTGTGTGCGTATGTTTCAAAATGAGAAAGTGTGATAAATATGTGAATATAAATGTTCCACGTGTGTATTTAATAAACAAGTGTGGGTAATAAAAAAAAAATATCTATGTATGAGCATTTAATAAACATGTGTGTAGAAATTTTTAAGGTTTTTATGCACTTGTGTTTGTATTTCTAGAATGTGTATAATATAAATATCTAAGGTAAATTTCAATTTAACCCCTCAAATTTGATTTAATAAAATTTATAATTAATTTCATGAAAACGATCCCATTTTACGATGAAATCAACCTTGCGTTCGGATGCGGCCTCACGCGCGAAAAATTAAAATTAACGTTAACACTTTAAAATAACCCGGTATGTTACAAATATGGACTACCTATGCTATGTACACAGAACTGACAGATCCTATCTCGACACACAGGACACCCTGAGGATCTATCCATACCCAACGAACAGGCGGAGGTCTGATCTGTACTCGGGATACAACTCCACGTACCACTTGAGTAAACGGCACATTCTTTTGTTTTATGTTGCTTTGATTTATTTATTTTTCGTTATTTGAATTCTGCATGTTACTTTTGTATGTATGATACAATCGAGCGCATGGGCTTAGTAAGTCGGATTAAAGGTCCCCTATTTGGAGGGGTTAAAATCCTTTACCACAATGCTTTGCCGCGCCGGTTGATGTGTGTTCGGTTGGATATAAGATATGTTCAATCGGGCATACTAAGTTTGATGTGATTGCCTTTATTTTTGTATGTATGATACAATCGAGCGCATAGGCTTAGTAAGTGCGATGAAAGGTCCTCTAATTGAAGAGGTTAAAATCCTTTACCATGATGCTTTGCCACGCCGATTAACGTATATTCGGTTGAATGTAAGATGTGTTCAATCGGGTATACAAAGTCTAAGGTTATTGTCTTTATTTTTATATGCATCGAGATGAGCGCATGGGCTTAGTAAGTGCGATGAAAGGTCCTCTAATTGAAGAGGTTAAAATCCTTTACCACGATGCTTCGCCGCGCCGGATGATGTATATTCGATTGGATGTAAGATATGTTCAATCGGGTATACGAAATCCGATATCTTTGTATTTACTTTTGTTTCATATATATGCATTGAGATAAGCGCATGGGCTTAGTAAGTGCGATGAAAGGTCCTCTAATTGAAGAGGTTAAAATCCTTTGCCACGATGCTTCACCGCGCCTCGTATTTCACTATTTGCTTTTTATGTATGTATTGCGTCATATTTTTTGCATCAGGTCTCTTCCCATTCGAACGCGTTATCGAACGCTATACGAACGTGAACCTTCTGTTTCCCGTTCGAACGCGTTTTACAAACGCTACTCGAACGCGCATGTATTTTGTTTCATCAGGTCTGGATCTGTTCGAACGCTTTATCGAACGCTATACAAACGCGAACCTTTTGTTTCCCGTTTGAACGCGTTTTACAAACGTTACTCGAACGCGCATGTATTTTGTTTCATCAGGTCTGGATCCATTCGAATGCGTTATCGAACGCTACACGAACGCGAACCTTCTGTTTACCGTTCGAACACGTTTATAAACGCTACACGAACGCGCACACACTGAACTAAGTCTGTCTCATCATATTTCATGCACAATTGCCTTTTGGGTGATCTCCCTTGCATTATGTAGCCAATCATATTATTTGTATTCCTGAATTTATCCATTCGATGTGTTCTTGGGATGATATTCAAGCATGATT
>SKCR01036526.1:0-56496 GCA_019454045.1 Zanthoxylum bungeanum | reverse complement strand
GTCCACCAATTTCAAGTCAATATGTACAAAACATTTGTACTAAAGTTCAAAAGATGCAAATTATGAAGCAAATATTGCAAAGAGAGACTTCGTCCTACAAGTCCTGAGGTAGAAGATAGGATAATTATGTGAAGAGTCTGCAAAGGCTCGGTTCTTAAGGTTTGGTTTGTCAATTTTGGAGAACCGGAACCAAACTGGTTCTTCGCTGATTCCGGTTCGGTTCGGAACCATCAAACCGCGGTCAGGCCTAAAGTCAGTGCAGTAATATATATTGCATATCAGAGCGGATTCATATTTCCAACTCTTACATCTTCACTTGGCAGGAGTTACAGTCGCAAAGGGCAGGAGAATGAAGAGAGGGTCAGTGGTCTAGAAGATGGGTCAAAGCTATTTTACAATCTTCTATAGCATTATCACATTTGCAGCATCTACTTTTGAAGAAATAGACTCGTGCCTAAAAATTCCAAGGATAAGCTCACAATTTTTGTGCTTGAGTTATATGATTCATCTGCGGAAAATAAACACAGTACATTAATACATAATTATTGGTTATAATCTCTATGGCATGCAATCACTTAATATGTACATTAGTAACAGCACAGAAAGTAATTGAAAAGCTAAATTAACAAAATACCATCAAGTATTTCACAATCAAATCACACAATTATTAGAAAATTTTAGTATCCAATTACACCTTGGAGACCAAGGAACAACAAACACATCAACTTATAGCTGAGTCAGTCCACAGCAGATGCAAAGTGACTACCATGTCCTCGGGCACCTTTCATATCAATAACTAAAACTGACGCATATAATAATGAATAAGTGCTAAACACAGAAACAATTATTAAACTGAGGCTGCTCAACTTAGTGAAGTGATCTTAATTACTTCTGTTCCGGAAATATTCACGTGTACAATTCAGTCTATATCAAAAATGTACAATCACAATGATGCACAGAGCTAGTTGTGTGAAGTGTTATGATTCAAGCCAGCCAACTATGAACTTCAATGCACTTTCTTCATAAAACTTTCAAAATCTCTTGCATGAAAAATAAATAAATAAATAAAAATCAAATCAAAACAAATGGCTTAAAAGAAACACATCATCAAGTTTCCAACATTAGCAGCTGCTTTGATGCTCCTTTAGACCGTGGAGGCTTAAGAGCAATCCAACATTCTCTCTCTCTCTCCAAGTGGAACGTAAGGTGTAGTCGTTCTAATGTAGTAATGTATATGTTAGCTTTTTCTCATTCGCTTTCTCAGTACACTTATGGTTAAGTTAAAAGACAAATTTCTTCATGGTTGCAGAAATAAAAGAAATTAAGGCAACGATATAAGTCAAAATTTAAAAATCAATTAATCATGAGATGTAACAAGCCCAGTCTAATCTTTTAAATGACAAAAAACTATGTTTATTCGAATACGATTATTTGTTCTCTTTCACTCCTTATGATTTTTCAATTACACACGGCAAATTAAAACATTTTTCATATAACATGCTTAACATCCCATTTTCAAACATACGAAGGCTACATATTATACATTTGGCTATTTCTAAAAAGTTAAAAATCCATCAGGAAATAAATGTATCTATAATGCTTCTCTCGCAGCATACCTAATGGCGAGTTAAACAAATTGTTTTGTTTACTTTTGAAACGAAAGTTAGCATTCACACTTGTAAGCACGTGATTTTTTTCCTTAATAAGCCATAAATGTTAAATCATGTAGGCAGCTAGCACACTTACCATTTGCAATATTTATAGGATCTACATGGTAGCAAAACTCAATTATCCAACTTCAATATAGAACACCATCACTAATATGAGCACATGCATGTACTGCCGCCTCTATAACATGGTGATTAACCACATTCATTTACTTGGAGTAGTTAGCCGCAATTGAATCAGCTGCAAATCTCATTCTCATATAATCAGAAGTCCTACAATTAAATAGACTCAGAGGATTCGATCCTACAATTGAATAGACTCAGATGGTTCACTTCTTCAACATCACGTCTAGAAGTGTATATTTAGACGGGTTTTTTCCCTTCACAGCTTTTCACCGCCAAAGTTCTCTTTTGCTGACAATAAAAAATTAAATGCACTAAAATATATAAATCATTTAAGCATACATGCATATGCATATATAAACAAAATGCTCACGAGGTCATAACAGTTCACATTGAACTACAACAACTATAAAGCAAACAAAATGCACCAATGAATTACAAGATTCTAACAGAAATGAATAATGATGCAAGTCAATATGACAAACTAGATATAACTACTCATAAATTTGGGGATAGGAATTTGAGTTTACCTCAACGCATTGTTTCCTTAACATGAGTTGTGTGACATACAAAAATTACAACATGTCCAATAAGTATTTAGTTGCAAATAGCAAGCTTCCCTGACCATTCATCAGCCACTCCATAATCCAGACTGAGCTCCCTCAAAGGAGGGATATTCTCCAATGCAAAAAGCATAAGGTGAGGGAACATCAAATTATTGTGATCATACAACACAAATTGCACCATCACATTAGGAGTTGAACTGTGACTTATATAACAAGCGACGTTTCTCATTCTTGAAACATCCATAGCAAAATCCAAAGGCGGTATTGAGGGATGAGAAGGGCGCATATAATTGGAAAACACCTGAGAAAGATCCCCCCACTCTCCCCATCTTGCAGTAAACCGGTTCGGATAAATCAGAGAATCGCCATTCATTGACAAAATTTGGGCTTGCTCCATAGTTAAAACAACCCCTGTATATTCACAAATGAAAGCACCAGCATGTATCAAGTCCAAAGACCTAACTCCCCAGCCTGTCTCCTTCGACCTAAACACTTCCAATCTATTTCTCAACCCCCTTTGAGAAACACGATTTCTACAATGTGGTGGACACTGACAAAATGCCCCACATTCGAATATGACTGGCTTTCCTCTCAAGAGATACCCATTATGATCATAAGCAAACTCACCCCCATTCTTCATAGCACAGAAGCAACGATCATTACAACCATAAACACAATCACAACCAGCACCAGTGCTCCCTTGATTAAACACAAATGGTGGAAACACAGTCCTCACAAGATACTCATAATATAAAGGTTCATAATCACCATCAATATCATTAAACAAAAGAACCGGCATAGGCTCCTTCTTTCCTGATATATCAAGACTGAAATAACCCTTCGGCCTCATCGATAATGGCTCAGTCCTAAGACTAGCTGCAAACCTCAAAATCGCACTTCCCATTTCTGGTTGCCCCTCAATTCTCATCAACTTATACTTGTAAACACCAAAACCAGACTTACCCACATCAAACCAACAATCATGAATCTTATACAGACCGTCATAAACATAAACTTTACTACTAACACTTCCATGATATTTAAAACCCCTCATAACTCTAACCTCAATCCCATAATGCATACTCCTTTCCATAGCAAGATTCCCTCCTTGAAGCTTCTGATGTTCACATTGCCTATTCAACTTATCTTGACCACCATGCCCTGTGTATATAATAACATCTCCTGCATCTTCATCATCCTCGTAACCACCCGAAACAATAATACTAGTCGCAATTGGCTCCCCATTTGCGCTCTGGCTCGCGGGCAAGTAATCAATCCCTGCTTGAGAGTGTCCATGTAATCCAACAACAAGCATTTCCATTCTAAAAAAGAACACGTCGCCAATTTGCACACCTGGGATCGGGCCCACGATTCTTTTATCCCGATTCAACCACAATTCTCGTTCTTTCATCACCGCAGAGGCCGTCAAATCGCCACGCGCCCGCTTCCCTTGTCCGATTCCACTTCTCTTTTCCTCTTCGTACACAGCGAAAATGCGTAAAGAATCGTAAAGCATTCTCGTTCTTCTCACCACGTCGCGGAAATACCTCTCGTCTCCGGCGCTCAAATCAGTAACGCGAACGAGCTCCCCGGATCGTTTCGAAACCTTTGGACGCGGAACGACGGCGTTTGAGACCTGGGGAGCATCTTGATTGAAAGGAACAATAGCGCGTGAATCTGGGTCTACCACATCAACGTCACCGTATTTCCGCAACCTTTTAGCGAAAGCCGTACGGAAGAGCTCGGAAATGCGGTAGAATTCGGAGTAGACGTTCTCTTGTTGATCGGAGGGCTGAGATTCGGGGGTATTTTCGGTATTATAGAAGAAACCAGAGGCAGATTTGGAATTAAGCGGTTCTGGGGTGTTTTGTACCGGTTCGGGTTGACGGGTCGAGATGGGTTCGTCAAATGGCTCGGTTTTGGGCTCCATTTTGGGGGTTAAGAGTGGGATGGTGGCTGTTCCGGCGGCAGTACCCGGTGACGGTATCAGATTGAGGTCTTGAAACGGAACAATCGAACCCATTTTGATCAAAGATCGAAACTTTTGATATAATTAGAGAAATTGCATGAGAAAATGGGGATTTTGTTACGGAGAGATTATTCAGGTGCTTGAGCTTCTCTTGGTGGTTAATGAAGAGAACTGGTGTGAACTGTGAAGAAGACGAAAGATTGTTTTAAGTGTAAGAAATAATTGTAAAGAAAAATGATACTCTTAATGAAGTGAAATGACTTTAATGTCCTTCTACGATCTGCCTTCAAAGTTTGAAATGGAGGGAGGGCGGGGGCGGGGGGTGCTGTGTGATCAAGTGACTGCAGGACTACTGAAAGTGATGAAAATTGTGAAATTTTAAATGTTTTTTTTTTTTTTTGAAAGTGAAAAGTTTGGATGGGTTAAGCAAGGTGTCATTGATGTGGAGGGTGTCATCCAATCACTTCGCGACATGTGTATAGAAAATTTAAATAAATTATTTCTGAACTAATAAGATATATGTCTGTCTAATAAAATTATGACACATTAATACGACCACTTTGTGCGGAGTAAAGTTAGGTTCATCAATCAAGAGATCGGCTGATAATAGGAGAAAACTAATCTCATATATTTTAACTAATAGTTGATGCATCCGTTTAATAAAATTTTGATATAATTAGGGTTTGGATTTTGTGGAAACCATATTTAGCAAATTTAAGTTAAGTTGATCTTTTAAGCGATGAGATCAATAATGAGAGAAAACTAATCTCATATATTTTAAATAATAGTGGATGCGCTCATCTAATAAAATTATGATATGTTTATGTTTTCTATACACATGATAA
Organism: Zanthoxylum bungeanum; assembly: GCA_019454045.1. Lineage (NCBI taxonomy): Eukaryota > Viridiplantae > Streptophyta > Magnoliopsida > Sapindales > Rutaceae > Zanthoxylum > Zanthoxylum bungeanum. The sequence goes on along the minus strand of SKCR01036526.1, from coordinate 51,326 downwards.
TTAAAGTTGGGAGTCTTATCAGAATCATCTTTAACAAAATAAAATTAGATTTGGTCTTTTAAGAAATGAGGTCATAAATGAAAGAAAATTTATCTCAGGTGATTGCGCCAATTCATATATATATATATATATATATATATATATATATATAGTTAAAAAAATTATTTCAAATATTTAAGGTAAGAATGAGATTATTTATACTTTAAAAAATACTTTCAACATTCATTTACTTGAAAGTTAGAACACCCATTACCTATTTGTTTTAAAAATAAAGTTTTATCATGCACACTCATTAAAATTTCAAACATACCCTCAATTCTCAAAACTTCTTTATTGTTTCATATAGTCAGGGAGAAAAACTTGTAAAAAAAATAATCAAAAAATAGGTGGGATGCATCTAATTTTTTGGATAAAATATAACAGAAAAATCAAAAAATAGATGGGTCCCATTTATTTTTGGATTTTTTTTAATCCACACAAGTTTTTCTCACTGTGATGAGAGGAAAACGCATAAATTGAGTTCTTATTTGCCTTCAATATTAGAGCGGGCAAATGGGTTGAAATTTTTAAAACCCTTTATAATTTTAAGTTTATTTATTTAAGTTCGGATTTTGTAAAATATATTAAGAACATCAATTCAAAATTTAGTAAACTGTGTTTTTCAAAAATTTTAAAAACATTAATAAACAACACTTAAATTTGACGAAATTTTTTTAAAATCCGACCTATTTACCCATCCTTTAACTATATATTATTTCATAACAGCTCTCTCCATTGTTCAATGATCACTTTCGAATGGATGGAAAAACAATCTACTTTTTCATTGCGAGCACTAAGCTGGGTGTTTAGAGTAAGTTTTTTAATTAATTTGTACTCAAATGTTAATAGTAAATGACATTATGGGTGTATTTGTAATATAAAATAAAATTATGAGTGTTCGAAATAATTTTTTAATTTCAAACAGTCACACTCTTAAATTAATAGTGGGTACGGCTTTCCATAAATTTATTTATATACATTATAAATAGGGTTGAAATTCAGTGTGGACCGCCTTAGGTTGAGCTTATAAGAGATGAGATTAGGAATGTGAGAAAATCATTTCGTATTAAATGTGTATGTTGGTCAAATAAATGAAATTATGACATATTTATATTCTTTATTATTAGAGTTAGGTCTTTTATGACGGTCTTTAGGCGATCAAAATTAAATTAATTTCTTTTGAGTGGGGCAAAGAGTGAGAGAAGTCTATCTCCAATTATTATGAGTTTTTAATGAATTTAGTATTTCCTCTATCCCCACTCCATTAAAAATAATAATATATATGTTTATATAATCTTTATTTATAAATACAAGAGGTAAAATATAAAAAATTACCAACTCTTTTGATACCTTACAAATAAAATCATAACATTTTTTTTAATTGTCTTTCGCTACAGTTTTTTTTTATTAAAAATTGAACGTACGTCACTAGATAATTATTTAATTTTTATATATAAATATACTATTTCATTTATACTTTTTATATTGTAATATATGGAACAGAAATTTACAGATAATGCTATATCTAAATGAAAGTATTTTAATGCTTAAGATTAAAGGAAATTGATAGAGCTAATTTGATATCTAACAACGTAAATGAATGAGAGAGAACCCAGCTTTCACGAGATGAAGAAAAATATAATCTAAGGCTGATCAACACTAAAAATTGCATATTTATGACATTTGTAAAATAATAATTAAATTTATATTTTATATATTTTTATTGTGATTTTTATTTCTTATATAGGTGAAATAATATTTTGGATGCATAATTAGAAAAATAGATGTGACATTTGGATTTTGCAGGTCAAAAAACTTAAAAGGGCGTTCTAACAGTCTACAACTTTGGATAATCCAGTTTTACGTAATTTTCGTTTTTTGGCCATAACTTTTTACTCCAATATCGGATTGAGGCGATTCCAGTTTCAGATGAAAGAAGACTCGAATATCTAAAATCTGTTGTTAACAAGATTTTATAGTTCTAAAAGTTTCAATGCCGAAATTGATGAAAAATTCAAGGTATGTTATATGTAATTATTAAAGACAAAAACAAATAAGAAAAGACAAAAAAAAATATAATAATAATAATAAATTATCCACCTTTAGGTGGAAAAGTGGATAATTTGTCAAAGCATGCAAAGAAATTTGCATGCTTTGACAAAACATGTAAGGATTAAAAAAAACATTATTGGTGATATGTCTTGTCATTTGAGGTGCTGAGCATCTATATTTATTGAGGTGCTCAACACCCCAGTTTTTTCAGTTTCCTCCATAGATTTTTCTCTGAGATTTTGTGAAGGGTCTTAACTCTTGTATGTTTTATTTTCCAAGCTTTCTTGTAATTTATTTTTCTTTCAGTAATAAAATTATGAGTATTTTTATTCAAATCATGAGTAGCTAATTTCATTTTGCTGGGGTAAATGTTGAAACTTTTAATATAAAAATATAGATTAATCTTATTTATATTATAATATATAAATTTTAATTTAATGATTAATATTTAATTTGAATCTGAAATAATTATTGAAAACTTTGTTACCGCCTATATGGCTGGTTTTATTTATTCGACATAATTGAGTACCTGACTGGACTTGTTATTAACAAATGTTATCACCGCATTTATAGCTGGTTTTATACCTGAAATAAATTAATTGGTTAATAATAACAATGTATATATTATAAAAGTAATATTTCTAAATTTGAAATATTACAAGTGTATCTCATAGCCCTAACATTTTATTTTATTATTGCAGTCCAATTTAAAAATTGTCAATCATTTCAAATAATTCAGTCTTTTTATTTTCACTCAAATTATTATTTTATTTTACTAAATCTATTTCATGTGGATCGACCATGTACTTACCGAGTTAGTTTATTACTTCGATACTCTTATACTTGGGAGTATAAAAAAAGTATAGAACCACTTTGTGAGTGTGTCAAGTTTTTGGCGTCATTGCCAGATAATATAATTTAGTAGATATAATAATAATTTAACATCCTTACATTTTTTTTTTGTATTTACTTTCTTTTCTGCATCACAATTTATTTTTTTATTAGTATGTTTTGTTACATTTATGTAGATCCAAGATGTCTTAATTGATCCTAAAGGAATCATGAACCTAGACACCCCACATAGAGACAAACCATGTACTTGATTCTTCAAGGTTACAAGAGATAAAAATCTCAATTAAAATGAAGCTTATATTTTGTCAAGGAATTTCTTGAACCATCCACATCTAGAGATTCTTCCATTTTTTTTAAATCTTCCATTTTTTTTATGAGAACCTAATTCGAGAAATTGAAACTGCTGAACGAGAAATTCAATTGAGATCTGAATTGACAAGAATCAGATGACGTTTTTAGGATCAAATCATTAAATTTTTCTCTCTTTTGTCATTTATTTTTATTTTTATTTTTTATTTACTTGTTTATTATTTTTTTTTGTAAGTATTGCATTTGCATATTTAAATTTAAGCATATAGTCTGCATTTAAGTTGCATGAGACATTAGTTTCGATCATCTAATAGTAGATTAAATAGAGAGTTTTTATCACCTTCATCGTCAGTCAAAATGGCCGAGAATAAAAAACCGACCACATTCTTTTTAAGTTGAATTGGTCTGATAACGATCACGACAAGAAGTGTAGAGTTGACTTGAATCTTAATTTGTAACTTTTTTTCCTTTTTAATAGTCGTAGATTCAATTATCAATTTCCACACTAACCAGATGATGTCTTCTAAACTCTACTTCTTCTTATTCAGACATTGTAAATAATGTCTCAATTTGGTTGGGGCGAGGGGATAGTTTACTAGATTGTTTTCGTTTTTATGTTTTACTGTTGTATTTTTCTTTCAAAAAAAATATTTTTATTTTTGTGTTTTATTTTATGTAAAAACAAAATTATGTTGTTTTTGTTTTGTTATTATTTTGTGTGTAAAAAAATATTTTGTGCTAATTTTCTTGTGTTCAAAAAAAAACTACAGACAAAGCAATAACAATTTTTTGACTAACCAAGAGGAATTGTTATTCAGAAATGGCAGTGTAAGGAGTTTTCGTTCCTGAGACGCATCTCAATGTAATTCGTAATAACTTATTTTTGTTCATTTCTTTTTGAATCATTTAAATTTGTGAATTCTCCATAATATTGATTAAATTTGATCTTCATATGCTCATTTGACAAGTATTATCAACCTACACGGTAACATAAGATTGTGGGTTGTAAGTGAAAATTTTATAATATTCAGTTATCTAGTTTGTTGGAGGTAGCACCTAAAGGCAGTGGAATTTGTGTTTTTATTTAAAAAAAACTAACCAAACTTTTACTTAGTAATCAGACATCTTGCCTCAGCAAGCAATGATTGTTTGCGTAAAACGGAAAGCTCGAGTTAGCAAAAAAATGATAATTATAATAATCAAGCTTTTACTTAATAACCGGACATATTGCCTCAATAAGTAGTGATTTTTCGCGTAAAATGGCAGAGTTTGAGTTTGTAAGAAAAAATTTGTGTGAATAAGTTTGATTTCGTAGCCTCTCTAACTCGAGCAATTAAGTCCGTAGAGGTGTTTTAACACTTAGTGCCCTAAAGCCAACTGGTCTGAGAGTCACTGTCCCAAAGCTCGTTACATTAGTTAAAGAGAAAGCTTAAGGAAATCAGACATTTCTTCTTTTTAACATCTAAGATACGAACAATTAAATGTAGGTGTCTTAAACCTAGTGCCCTAAAGCCAACTGGTTTGGGAGTCACTAGCCCAAAGTTCGCTACAAGGATTGAAGATGTATTATTATTATTTTTTTAAAAAAATAACTATTTTGTTTTTATAAATAAATTTCCATTGTCAAAAAGGTGTGAACTCTAATATAATTTTAGGTAGAAATATTACTTTTTTCAACAAGACCTGTGAATATTGTGGGTACAATAAATTGATTGATACATTATTTTATGCGCGTATGGAAGAATGGTAAAAAATATAGGAGAATTTACTTATTTGATTATTTAGAAAGAAAGAAAACAATTATTAACTTGGATAAGAATTTTTCTTTTCAGTTTTCGCTGAAATTACTCGGGACTAGTAATAAGCTGGTTGGGTGGTGTGATGAACACTAAAAAGTGCACATTTATTAAAAGGAAAATTAATCATTTTACACTTATAGTTTCATTAATTCTCTTAATTTAGTACATTTGTAAATAATAATTAAATTTATGTTTTATATATTTTTTGTAACATCCCCAATCCGGGATTTTACCGGCAGACGACAGAACCCCATTGTCACCTAAGCCTCTGGCTGAAACCAGAACCAACCATACATGCAAACATTTTCTCATCAAGTAGAATAACTATATGAAATATTAAACATGACACGTACACAATCCAATGTGAAACAACCACACATATATACATGGGATATACATCACATATAAACTCAAAAGAAACTACATTCTACATGAATGTAGACACAACATGATGAACCCATAAAACTAGTGACTGCAGTGCTGCTCCTATCCCGAATCCATGTCTCCCAAAATACAACATTGGCTCACCAAAAGGAAGGCCCTGCAAAACTTGGAGAGTGGGGGTGAGTCCTAAAGAACTCAGTGAGTGGAGCTATAAAACCAGAAAATAAAAAGTATTAGAAATGCTCATATTCAGTGTAACAACTTTCAGAATTCTTAAATCATAAGCCAGAGTTTTCTCTTTCAAAACTTTTGAAATCAATTAAGATAACATCAATATCATCATCAGAAATATCATTGGTCAATCTGTACATAATCTTGTGGTCTTGGGGCGTTGTACGCACAGTCCCCCAAGCCACTAAACCAGACAACAGTGGTGCTATTAGCGCCACCAACCTGTCTCTGAAATATCCGGGTTTAGGGGCGTTGTACTCACAGTCCCCCTAGCCCAATACCCAGGATCTAGAGGCATCTGTCATCTCTAGTCCTGTATCCCGTGTGCACACGTCTATATCCGGTATCAATACCGATACCCATCAATACCATGTCCGTCAATTCCATATCTGAATCAAGTAACATCTGAGGTGGGTTTTTCCCCATGCCTCCAAAATCATAAATCCATATATTTGAAAATATTTTCATCATCAAAGCATTTATCAAAAACCAAGCTTTAACAAAGCTTAAATCATATTTCTCATTTTCATAAATCATCATTTTAAGTAAAACAAATAAATCAATGATCTGCAAACTCATAACCATCACCACATTCAAAACTCAAAAAAATAAGTACTCCACTCACAGTGCTAAGGCAAGTCGGGTGTGGTATGCGGCGTCGGTGATCTCCGAGTGGCTTGTCATTGATCTAATGCCAAAGAAACCGTTAGGTTTTTATGTAATAAATGATAAAAGTATATACAATCAAAGGTAAATGTTCATGCTATGGTACGACTTATCACGTGGTTACTCATCTATACAAAGCCCCTAGAGTGTCCTTAACGTCTTAGAATTAAACTGGAATGGTTTTAAAACAAAAACTGGAACAGCGCTTAGCGTCGCGACGCAGACCCTCTATGCATCGCGACACGAATAAAAAATCAGTAACCATGCTATGTTTCACGCGTCGCGACGCACACTCTCTTTGGCGTCGCGACGCTTACCAGTTTTCCAGGATCCATAATTTTAATTATACTTCATACTCCATCTCTTCAACACCATACAAACCACAATCATAACAAATACATCTCTTAGCATCAATTTCACTCTTTAAAACCACCACATAACCAAGTCATAACCATAACAAATATACCACATAACATCAATTACACCTTTATACAACCATTTATAAATCCCAAATCAACTTCACATTCAAGGTTTGTACAAATTGGGAAATTCCTCAAATCTCCAATTTCTTGACTCAAAATCAAATATTCATAATTAAACTCAAGCCAATAACATTCTTCAAGCATCAAATCATCAAAACTTAATAATTTTAGATTTGGGTTCTTACCTTTCTCACCTTAAATGAAATTATTTCTTCACAAATATAATTCCTTAAGCTCATTTATCACACTTCCAAACTTGCATGTGGCTTTGGAGCCCTAGATTTGGTAGAAATGGTGGACAATTTTCTGGAGTAAAGCTTGGGGTTTCTTTGCTAGGGAGAGGAGAAAAAATAATTGAAATAATGAAGATACCACAAATACGTGGGTTGGGGAGCTTTACTTTTTTTTTTTTATATTTCATAACATAAAGCATGAGATGGACATTTGTTAACAAGGCTTAACATATATCACCAAGCCTTGTTAACATATGTCTTAAGGTTTAAGTAACAATTAGCACTTTCTAACATAATGATATTAGTCCAACTATTAAAACTCTTATCATACCTTAATATATTAACCCAAATATTATAAACATTGCGACACTAATCGGGTTTTTATGCCATCTCCAAATTTATTCGCTACCCCCCGAATAATTAATCTCGGTCACTGAATTTACTACCCCAATCAAGTTATGAAATTCAAGTCGTTACAAATTCTCCCCCTTAAAATAATTCGTCCCCGAATAAAAATGCTTAAATTAAAAGTGGCATACCTTCTACAAATAAATGAGGATATTGCTCTTTCATGATAGCTTATGGCTCCCAAGTCGTCTCTTGAACCTTGGGGTGTTGCCAAAACACCTTAACTGAAAGAATCCATATAGACCGTAACTTCTTTGTTTCTCTATTCACTATAGCTACTGGCTGTTCCAAATAGGATAAATCTCGGCATATATCAATTGTTTGAGGCTCTAAAACATTAGATTTATCGTATAAGTATTTATGTAGCATAGACACATGGAACACCGAATGTATTCTATCCATATTAGGTGGAAGTACTATATCATACGCTCTACCTCCAACTCTGCGAAGTATTTGAAATTGCCCAATATATCTAGGGCTAAGTTTACCTCTTTTGCCAAATCTCATAACTCCTTTAAAAGGAGATACCTTTAAAAATTACCGAATCACCCACTTCAAACTCCAAATCTTATATTCGGTGATCTGCATAACTTTTCTGGTGACTTTGAGCCATCTTCATCCTTCCTCTAATCAACTTCATTTTTTCTACTGCATCTTGTACCAAGTCGGGCCCAAGCAATTTTTTTTCTCCTGTTTCAAACCATCCCACTGGTGATCTGCATTTCCGACCATATAAGGCTTCAAAAGGAGTCATCTGAATACTTGCTTAATAACTATGTTATAGGTGCGATAGCGTAACTTTTATTAAACCATTTCTTTTCTATGTCCCGCTATACAGGGCTTGATGTACAGTTTCCTCTTTTTCTTGCATTTATGTTGATTTGTCTATTGTCACCCTTAACCGAACTAAGTAGCTCCCTCTTCCAAGGCCGCTATTCCACTTCCGAAAGGAAGGGGAATAGAATAAGGCCTTAACCGAACTAAGTAGCTCCCTCCTCCAAGGCCGCTATTCCGTAAGGAATAGAATAAGGCCTTTACCAAACTGTAGCTCGTAGCTCCTTGCTCCTTCTTCCAACTTCCAAGGCCGCTATTCCACTTCCGAAAGGAAGAGGAATAGAATAAGGCCTTTACCAAACAAATAAGGCCGCGATTCCGATAGGAATTGAATAAGGCCTTTACCAAACAAATAAGGCCGCTCAAATTCTATAAGTGGCAAATGTTGGTCCCAACTACTTTCAAAATCTATTACACAAGCTCGTAACATATCCTCCAAGGTTTGAATGGTTCGTTCTTATTGTCCATCTGTTTGAGGGTGGAAAGATGTACTAAAACATAACTGAGAACCCAAGGCTTCTTGAAATGATTGCCAAAATTTAGATGTAAATTGAGAACCTCGATCAGAGATTATTGGGACAGGTATTCCGTGTAATGATATTATCTTATTCAGATACAGCTTGGCATATTGAGCCGCTGAAAAGTTAGTCTTTACAGGCAGAAAATGTGTGCATTTCGTCAACCTGTCTACAATCACCCAAATGGAATCATACCCTTTCGAGGTACAAGGAAGCCCAGTTACAAAATCCATAGTAATCTTTTCCCATTTCCACTCAGGAATATCCAAACTTTGAAGTTTCCCTGCTGGTCGCTGGTGCTATGTTTTAACCTGTTGGCCAGTAAGACATTTAGCAACAAACTCCATTACATCTATTTTCATACCATCCCACCAATAAAGATATTTTAAATCATGGTACATCTTGGTAACTTCAGGGTGCATCATATAGATGAGGCATGGGCTTTCTCTAACAATCAGGAATTAAAAGAACAACAATTATGCCTTTCTTTCTCAGGAGATTTTCATTGTATACATAATACTCATAATCCATACCTTGCTTCAGTTTATCCCTAATTCGCTGGATTTGAACGTCTGTTTTCTGAGCAGTTCTAATCTCATCCACCAGTGTAGATCGAACCTGAATATGAGCCAGCAATATTCCTTGATTTGTTACTTGAAAACTTACTCCATCTAAAATACATTTCTGAACCTGTCTGGCTAGTTGCCACCTTTCAGTTGGTAGATGAGCTAAACTCCCCATAGATTTACTGCTTAAGGCATCAGCTACCACATTAGTCTTACCAAGATGATATTGAATTGAACAATCATAATCTTTCAATAACTCAATCCATCGCCTCTGCCTCAAATTAAGATCTTTTTGACTCAGAATATACTTGAGACTTTTTTGGTTAGTGAAAATCTCAAACTTTTCACCATACATGTAATGTCACCATATCTTTAAAGCAAAAATTATGGCTGCCATCTCCAAGTCGTGGGTGGGATAATTTTGTTCATAAGGTTTTAGCTATCTAGAAGCATAGGCAATAACTTTTCCTCATTGCATCAACACACATCCCAATCTCACTCTAGAAACATCACAGTACATCATAAACCCTCATGATCCTGACGGTAAAGCTAGAATAGGAGCGGTAGTTGATGAGTGGTAATTATATCTCTATTTCCCACTCATTTGACCTAATGTTTGGTATAGATTCTTGAGTTTTGGGAATATTTTGATGGGTGGACTTCCCTATCACCTTCGCATGTCTCTCAGAGTGCTATCTCTTGTGATTTTTGCCACAAAAACCACACATTCTTGCTTCCCAAGCTTACGGTAGTGAGCTACTGCAGAAGAGAGAAAAACACAGCCCATTGGGCGTCCAAAATGAGAGAGAAGAAGAGATGGAGAGAAAGTTGTGTGTGTTGTTAATTAAATGTGTATCTAATACCAAAAAAATATTAAAAGTCAAATACCTAAATCAAATAAAGGTAAATAGCTTTTAATTAATCCAACAACTCACATCAACCATCACACTTAAGTGTCAAACACTCAAACATCAAGTCACATCAAGTCACATCAATCAATCAATCAATCAATGGTCACATCACTCAAAGTGACATGATTTGACGTTTGATGTGATGCTAGATGCGACTAGCGATTTGACGCTTGATTTGACTTGCGTTCCGCACTCGAATTCGAATTGCGAATGCGCTCGCAAATAATCTCAGGCTCGGGTTCGTTAATTCCAAATTAATGAATTTTCCGTTGCGTCGTAATTAAATGATTATGCCTAGCGAAGTCAGTATTCACGTCGCTAACGAATTAATTCTAAATTAATTCGTTCGCCCGAATTAAAATCTAATTTTAATTCCGCGTCGAAATCCAATTTCGTTTAATATATCAAATATATTAATTTATCGATTAATTCCAAATTAATCGTTATCTCTCTTTAAATTGATATTTTATCCCAGATAAAATATCTCTGCAATTAATCCCAGATTAATTTTCTCTCTCTTCTAATTAATCCCAGATTAATATAGAGTGCGAGTCATACGTCATCGGTGAATCTTTGGGAAGTGACCCATGAGATCGTCGGATATGTTGGCAGTAAATTCGGTCGTCGGACTATCCGAACACGTAAGTACTAAGTACTACGTTTTACCGATTTACAAGACAAGGTTGGCCTCTAGCAAAGCGCCATGCCTACCCAATTCTCCGAAAACATCCTTACAGGAATAAAGGATCTATATCAGGCGTAGTATACGTAGTATTTCATATTTTTGTCCAGTATCAGATGATCACGTGCTAGGTCTGGGGCTGGAATTGTGTCTGCCCCGTACGAAGCACATGTCAGATGTCTGGTGACTAGTCTCTATAATCGGATAAACATGACCTTGTCATTTTATCCCGATAGCTGCAGCATTTAAGAGAACCAGTCCCGTATCCTACGTGACCATCATCTCCACTATGACTGGAGTGATACTTCCGTCTTGACATCACACCCAACACACTACGATTCTCAATATACCCAGCATTGGCATACACAGAACCTGTTAAAGCCCTGGATGACCGCAACCAAAGTATATTGATTGTCGCAAGTATTAGCGGTGCAAGTCTCAGGTTAAGACCAAATAGACCTACCCAGATTTCAGACTTCCATAGACACATAGTCATACAACCAATGGAATTCCGAGGGGGTCTATCCAGAGCGAAGCTGTTTCTCGTACCATCGGTAAAACAAAACCTCCTATTACACTTGCATGAGTATCCTATACCCAAATATATGAGAACTATGTCGTTGTGCCCTCACAACGCGCACAAGTGTAATACTAGTCTTTTACGTATTTATCGATGTCCAATCTCGATAATACTCTGACTAGGGATATTTAATGATTTATCCTACGTAGACTGATACTGTCTCATATCATTCTCCATCCAGGAACAAATCACAAGGACCTCTCATCATTTATATATCTAGGTGATCTAATCACAAATGATAAGAGTGCAATCTCCTTTGTCACATAGTTAATTTGTACAACAACACCATGATCTGTACAAATAGTGATGCTATGGGTCATAGTTGTCCAACAGTGCCACCACAAGCAACTTCTGCCGCGCTAAGGAAAGTCGTTTCCTACAATTGGCATCAAGAGCTTAAGGTTGAAAAGTTTTCTTAACCCTTTCTCTTTTTAAGTTTAAGTTTTAATAATTTATATTAGATATAAATTATTAATATGCATGTTGTGATGAGTAGGCACAATTAGATTCATGAGATGAATGGTTTTTAATGTTCATGTGATGAATGTTTACTTTTATTCATGTGATGAATGTATTGCGTTGATCATTTATTTTTAGTATTGGAAATGTAAGACCATAAGGTTATATTCTTTCAAGTGTTGTAAGTTCATTTCTTTTGTGATAAGTCCATTTTGTAACTCAATTTGTAACTTGGAGGAGCCGATGTCGCGAAGGACTCATTACGAACCTATTTCGCAAAGAACTCAACAACATACCATGGAGCAAGATTTGAAGGCCAATGGATGCCTTGGATTTATTGTACTAATTAGATTAGTATTTTTTTTTAAAAAAAATAAGAGCCCGGTTAACGCAATTTATGTCTGTATGTGAAATTTCATTCTGTTACGAGTCTGTAGAAAAAAAAAGGGACCAAAACTGAGTCCGGAAGCTCTGGAACGGAGTAAATGAAGTTATAGTGTTTGAACACCAGACCGATAGCGTTCGAACTCCAGTCAAACGCAACTTAAACGTTTGGCTACTGCCTGGAAACGTTCGAACTCCCAAAGAACTCTACATGAACATTTTCAGCCCAGACCTGGGCATATATATGTGTTTTAAATTGTTTATTAACATGCATATATCCTAGGGTGCCTACTCTTGTATTTTCATATGCCATAACATGTAGACATGCATGATATTCAAGTCATAAAATATGATTTTATGTAAATTTAAAAGTTAAATTAGAATATAAGATGCATGTTAACGAATTAATAAGATTATTAGTTTAAAGGTTTAAAAATTACGAATTCAAGTTTAAGAACAAATAGACATTATGAGTACATTATTTTCCTTGGTATATCGGATGGAAACCCAGATATAAATTCCATAGCCGCTTCCGAATGGACGGTAATTTGGTTTGCACTCGGGATACAATTTCATGTACCTTTGGAGTAAATAACATACTTTTAATCTATTAAATGGTTTGATGACATATAGTCCATTAGTTGAATTCTAAAATTTTAAAACCTATAATTGAACTAATTTTAAGAAGTTAAAATTGATTAGATCACTTAAGTAAACTTGATTAAATTAATTTAATTAAGTTAATTGGTTAGTAGAGACTAATCGGGATTAGTGAATAAAATTTTAAAAGTTAAAATTGGTTAGATCACTATATCATCAACTAGTATTAATTAAGGTTATGACTTTAGCCGAGCATAATCTAAGATTCATAAAATACTAGTGAGATAGAAACCTTACTCTTTTTAATAGTGAGTGGGAGAGGGGTATACCACAATATATCCCGCGATCTCCATTGTTATCCAGAAACGTGAGATTCAATAGGCGCCTCGAGACAGCTTTACTTTCATCTCCCTATGGATGGTGTCCTTTTTGGGTCAATATCAGGTTTGGATTCCGAAAGGATAAGGACTCTAGATGTATCTGGTGATTTGACCTACCTTACGGCGGCACTTCACTAGTTAAGTCCAAGGGTTCTGAAATAATGGGTCACACTCACAAAGAAATGATTAAGTTGTTAATCAAAGCTTCCTTGATCAAAATAACGGTAGTTGATTAATATAGGAATAAGAGTTATTTCAGATATATTAATCAATTGAGAATGTCTCAATCTATCATGTGAATACTTGACCTACCCTACGGCGGCACTTATTTGTGGGATGATAGATAACCGTGGTATAATAATTCTTTTAGGTTTCTAATTAATTATACATTGATCATACATCATGTTTAATTTTATGCCTAAATGTTTGACAATTTTAATATGCGACGAATGAATATTGAATGCGCGTTTATTATTTTTCAGCCATGGCATCTGCAATAATCTCCATTATCAAACAACAAGAAAAATTAACCGGGGATAATTATGTTAAATGGAAAAGTGACATGAATGCTATCTTGGTCTGTGAAGACCTTAAATTTGTCCTAATGGAGGAATGTCCTCCTGAACCAGCACCTAATGCTGGCAGAGCTGCACGTAATGCCTATAATAATTGGATTAAAGCTGATGAGAAAGCTCATAGCTATTTGATAGCATCCATGTCTGAGGTTCTTGCTGCACAGCATGAGCCTATGGCGATAGCATCAATGATTATGCAGTCATTACTTAACATGTTTGGGTAACCTTCAGACCGGCAACAACATGAGGCAATTGCCTCTGTATTGACCGCTAGAATAAAGGAAGTCACATCAGTCTGAGACCATGTGTTAAGGATGATGGCTCATCTTAATATGGCTGAAACCCATGGTGCACATATTAATGTGCAAAGCCAGGTGACAATGATCATGGAAACTCTTTCGAAGAGTTTCATGCAGTTTAAGAGCAACTGTTTTATGAACAAGTTGACTTTCACATTGACTAAACTGCTGAATGATCTCACCAATTACGAGTCCATTATGAACGGTCCTCGTAGGCCCAATGTTGAGGCAAATATTATCGAATCTTCTAAATCTTCAAAGAAGAAGAAGAAAGGAAATTGGAAGGCAAAGGCAAAACTAATGAAAAATAAGAACAATAAAAGCTCTAAAGGAACCAATGCCAAAGGAAAATGTTTCCACTGTGAACAACAAGGGTATTGGAAAAGGAATTGTCCAAAATACCTTGCAGAGCTTAAAAAGAAGAAGAATACAAGTAAATATGATTTACTTGTCATTGAGTCTTTTTTGGTGGAGGTTGATAAATCCATATGGATTGTTGATTCTGGTGCCACTAACCATGTTTGTTGTTCTTTGCAGCTACTTGACTCATGGAGGGACCTTACTGAAGGTAGCTTTACCATGAGAGTTTGGACAGGTGATGCTGTTTCAGCAAGAGCAGTGGGAGTTTCAAATTTGAATTTTAATAAAAGTTATTTATGTTGGGAAATCTCTAAGTCCCGGGATCGATTATCAAGCATAAAACAAACATGTGAATACACGAGGAAGTTGCGGAATACTTACATCGAGCGGTTGAGCAATGCGACGAAGAACAAAACTCTCCAAAGTCCCTTCTAGAGTGCTCGGCAGTGGGCTGTTTTGGCTCTTCAAAAAATTCTGCCATGGATCATCTTCCAAGCTTTCGTGATGTGATTCCAAGCTCACGGGTTGGTTTCCCTATCACCTTCGTATGTCTCCGGAAGTGTGCTAGCACTCTTGATTTTTGCCACAAAAATCACTTTGCTTCTCCTCTATTTTCACGGTGAAACCAGAAACTTTTGAGAAGAAAAACTGCCCAAATGGGCGTGAGAGAGAGGAAGAGAAAATGAGAGAGTTAGATGTGTTAATTGGTTGGAAATGTGTATCTAATACACTTAATGAATTTCCAAATTCATTTACCATTTTCTTTTTCCAAAAAGTCAAATGCCATTAAAGCTTTTCCAACCACTACATCAACTATTCACATCACTCAATCAATCAAGTGACAAGATGTCACATCACTCAAAGTGACTAATGATTTGACGCTTGATGTGACTAGCGATTTGACGCTTTATGTGACTTACGTGCCGCACTCGAATTCGAATTGCGAATGCGCTCACAAACACTCTCGGGCTCGGGTTCGCTAATTCCAAATTAACTAATTTTCCGCTGCGACGTAATTAAATAATTATGCATAGCAAAATCACTATTCACGTCGCTAACGAATTAATTCTAAATTAACTTATTCGCCCGAATTAAATTCTAAATTTAATTTTGCGTCGAAATCCAATTTCGTATAATATATCGAATATATTATTTTATCGATTAATTCCAAATTAATCGTTTTCTCTCTTTAAATGATATTTTATCCCAGATAAAATATCTCCGTAATTAATCCCAGATTAATTTTCTCTCTCATTTAATTAATCTCAGATTAATAAAGTGCGAGTCATACGTCATCGGTGAATCTTCGGGAAGCGACCCATGAGATCCCCGGATATGTTGGTAGTAAATTCGGTCGTCGGACTATCCGAACACGTGAGTACCTAGTACTACTTTTTTACCGATTTACAAGACAAAGTTGGCTTCTAGCAAAGCGCCATGCCTACCCAATTCTCCAGAAATATCATTACAGGAATATATGATCTATATCAGGCGTAGTATACGTAGTATTGCGTATTTCGATCCAGTATCAGATGTCACGTGCAAGGCATGGGGCTGGAAATGTGCTGCCCCGTACGAAGCACATATCGGATCTCTGGTAACTAGTCTCTATAATCGGATAAACATGACCTAGTCATTTTATCCCGATAGCTGCAACATATAAGAGAACGAGTTATGTATCCTACGTGACCATTTTGTTGGGGTTGGTGCTCAGAGCGCCGATTCTCGGTTGTATTTCTTTTGAATACTCCTGTAAAACAGTATTATTATGAATAATATATGCAGTTTCTAGAATATAATCTATCTTATTAAATGGTAAAGACGTATTGACCTTAGAATGATTAGTCATGGTACTGTTGCAAAAGCGTCGCAACAGACATTGAGTAGTATCATGACGTTATCATTCTCAGACTGTTCCTGGTCAAGGTTTACATTACTTGGTCAGTAAAGTAAACCCGTTGAGACCGGTACATGTCGTATACTGGAATATATGATTCCAATGGTTTCTCAATGAACCATTAGTCTTGGAGACTAGTATAGACATGTAGGTGTTTATAGCGGATAAACACTGAACGACTCACCGAAGATTCTTAATGGATGATACACCAACGTCAATAAGAATCTTCTCGGGTTGAGTAGCACTTGTGATTCTTAGACTTGAGATGCCATTGTGGGCACATGAGACATCTTCTACACTTAGATGGCAGCCACGTCACCGATCTATTTAGATCAGACCTCTGCATATTCGTTGGGTGTGGATAGATCCTCAGGGTGTCCTTTGTGTATCAAGACATGATTCGTCAGTTCTGTGTATCAGAGCATAGGTAGTCCATATGATTAGCAATCAGATAAAACCATGGGCCCGTGGTAAAGTTTAGAAGCTAGTTCTAAACATTCTTTTAGAGATTTCTAATGGAATAGTCGACTGGATAATCCCCATAGAGATTTGACGTTTACATCTGTATCTCTAGGATTTATCCGGATACCTGTGATGGAGGAATTATACATTTGCCATGACCTCGACCTGTATAGTTCAACGAGATTATCTGTGATCGTCATAATCTACGGGTTGATAGATTATGGACACGAAATTAGATTTCGTGACAGATATACCTGAATATAGAGAGTCTCAATAATGAAACATACTCGTAGAGCACTAGATCAACATTAATAAATAATATTGATTATTTATAAAGTCGTTTAAAGGTTAAACGCAAGATACGTGCTAAAGGGACTAGATAGTCATTTGCCTAATTATTGTGTATTTACATTTAATACTTGATTAATTTAAATACACATTAATTAATAGTCAAAATGAGTTATTTGACTTATATCCTAAATGAATATATGTTTTTAATATTTAATGTAAATATTATACATATATTTAATATATATTTGTATTTGATTAATTAATTAATTATTTAATTGTTAAATGATTAAATTAATTAAAAAATAAATATCTTACATTAGGATATTTGTAGTAAATGATATTAGTTGCCTTTGTTGACTTAATTAAATATCTAATAAAGTGTTATTAGGATATTTATGCAAGTTGACTAAATAAATTTGAATTGAAAATGAAATTACATGACTTGTGTTTGAATTTGTGAAATTCGGCCAAGACACTTTTGTTACATGTATATATTGTTTTTCATTTCACTTTATTCTTAACCTAATACACTTTACTAAAAGAAACTCCATTGAAGAAGCCAAAGGAAACTTGAGAAAAGAAAGACAAAATCAAGAAAGCTTGGATTTTTAGTAAGTTTCTTGAACTTGCTATTAGTAAGGAAATTGTTCCTTAGGTTCTAGGCTTTAATATATGATATTCTTAGGTTATTTCTTTCTTTTTTCCTTGTGGTTTTTGTTGATGAAAGTTTTGATGGAGGTGTAAAGCATGTGTGATGAAGGAAGTGTATGACTATTGTAGTAATAAGCTTTCTTTAAGGTTTTGGAAACCATGTTGCTAATCTAGAGTTATTGACCCACTCTTAAATGACCTAGATTTGATCTTGAGTTGTTTCATTGTGTTGAGACTTGGATTGGATGGAAGAATGATGATTAAAGTAATTGATTTAAAATATTTGGTCTAATTTGTCCAATTTGAGGAAATTGAAAAATTAGGGTTCATGACCAATTCCAAATTTGGGGCTTTTCATATATGTTGTGTATTTGGATTTGTGTATGATGCATATAAAGTTTCATGTTGATTGGATTACATCTTGATGTGTTTTGAAGCATGAAATGACAAAGTGCACAAATGGCACCCCTTTGGAGGCTCTCGGCCAAGAACTTGAAATTTGGGGATTTTGGTTGCTTTGGTGTTTTGATGTTTTGAACATGCTAAGTTCATCTTAGAAATGATTTAGAATCATTCAAAATTGATTTGATCAATTTCAGACTAAAATGGACAAAAATACCAAGTAAGGGTAATTTGGTAATTTCACCTAAATATGATTTATTGAATTTTATTTCATAATTTGATTATTGGAATATTAAATAAATATGTTTATTTAATTAATTCGAGAAAAAGTTTTGAAATTGGAAAATACGATTTTCCACCGCTTCCGTTGCGTTACCGGATTCGGCCCCTAAAAACCCCTACAACCATCATCTCCACTATAACTGGAGTGATACTTCCGTCTCGACATCACACCCAACACACTACGATTCTCAATATACCCAGCAGAGGCGTACACAGAACCTGTTAAAGCCCTGGACGACCTAAAATCAAAGTATATTGATTGTCGCAAGTATTAGCGGTGCAAGTCTCATGTTAAGACCAAATACACCTACCCTAATTTCGGACTTCCATAGACACATAGTCATACTACCAATGGAATTCCGAGGGGTCTATCCAGAGCGAACCTGTTTCCCGTACCATCGGTAAAACATAACCTCATACTACACTTGCATGAGTATCATATACCCAAATATATGAGAACTATGCCGTTATGCCCTCACAACGCGCACAAGTGTAATACTAGTCTTTTACGCATTATCGATGTCCAATCTCGATAATACTCTGACTAGGGATATTTAATGATTAAACCTTCGTGGATTGATACTGTCTCATATCATATCAATCCAGGTACTAATCATAAGGACCTCATATCATTTATATATCTTGGTGATCTAATCACAAATGATAAGAGAGCAATCTCTTTTTGTCACATAGTTAATTTGTTCAACATCACCATGATCTGTACAAATAGTGACGATATGGGTCATAACTGTCCAACAATCTCCCACTTGGCCTATAGCCAGTCACTCGAGTGTCCTACACCCGAACTATGTACGGTTCGCTCAAATTACTGAGAAAAGACTTTCGTCGTCGGATTTACATGAGTATCATCTGATGCGATTTATTCGATCATCACATCACTACGATGTATGATCCAAACGAATCAGATGAATAGTCGAAGTATATATCTGGATCGTTGATGAGACCATTAATTCCTTAGCCTGTGCTGAAGCCTAGCTCAGCTGCTAACAGAACTATATCTAATCTAATTAGATTATTATCAATCCAGAAGGCTTTTATTGCTGCCTCAGTTGCAGTAATGTTCCGCTTTTGTTGTTTATTCGGTAACAGTATCTTGCTTGGAAGATTTCCAGCTCACTGTTCCGTTATTTAAACTTTGTAGTACCAGTTTTGTGACTTACAGTCGTTTTTGTGAGTTAGGAAACTTGCAGCTGTGATCCCAGCCACTTCAAGTTCTCCATCTCCATAGCTTAAGACAACATCCTTAGATCATCTAAGATACTAAATGATGTTCTTAACATCAATCCAAAGACTATCACTTGGATTGGCCTGATTGTGACTCCATATGCTCAAAGCGTATGAGACACCAGATCGCGTACATTTATTTCAATGTACGAGTTCTCGGAGACTGTCAACAACTTTAAATCTATCCCAGTAGATCTTTATTCCTAGAATAAAGGTTATTTTTCCTAAGAATTCTACGGAGAATTTTTCTTATGAAAGCCAAGCTTTCACTGATTGTTTTATGGGAATATCATTTCCAAGAAATGACATATCATCATTACTCAGGACATTCACTGTCAGTGCGCTCCCACTAACCTCCTTATATACACAAGAATCATATCTGTTTTGAATTAAATCATACACTATTATGATTACATCAAAACGATTATTCCAAGAACATAATGCTTACTTCAATCCAAACATGGATCGAATAATCTGCAAACCTTGTTTGCTAGTTTTGGTACGATAAAACTGTCAGGATGTTGAAAACATCCTCCAAAAGGTTTCCGTTAAGGAAAGCGATTTTGGCATTCAGCGGCCACATTTCATAAATGAAACATGCAGCTTCAGCAAACATTATCCAAATGGATTTACCGTGGCAACAGGTAAAAGGTTTCGTCGTAATCGCCACAATGTTGATAACGATACCTTTTCGCTACAAGCCTAGCTTAGTACGTTGGTATGTTGCCTTCCATGTATGTCTTCTTTGAAGACTTATATAGTACCAATAGGCACAATGCCTTACGGTACAACAACTAGTATCTAAATATAGTTGGTATACATGGAATCCATTTCGGATTATATGGCACTTTGCCATAATAGGGAGTCGATACCTTGTATCACTTCCTCATACGTAGTCAGTTCGTATACCTCAATAAGATTGACATCTTTATGAGGTGAGATCAGAAACCCATACCCCAGGTTGTTTTCTGACTCTCTCCGATCTACGCGGTTCTTGTGTATTCGAAGATTATTGGTATAGTTTCATCCTTGATGAACTATTTGTGTTCCATTAAGGAATCGGTGCCTGGAACAGTATTACTCCGATTTTCATCGAGTTTTACTATCTGCCCACTTACCACTGCACATCAGTATTCCTCTTAGGAAAACCGCATGGAGAGCAACAATTACATTGTTCTTGTTGGTTTGCTCTAAGCTTCCCAAGATCATTATCAAGCAAGAAAATAACATGTGAATACACATCAAATGAGGTGCGAAATACTCACAATGAACGGATTGGATGCTACAAAGAACAAAACTTTCATGCCCTTGTTGGTGAAGCTCACGGCAGTCCACTGTCAAGGTGTCCTCCATTTTCGGTTTTGGCTTGATCCATGAAGCTCCAAGCTTTGTTTGGTAATTCCTTGCACACGAAATCACTTCCCTATCAACTTAGGATAACTCAATGTGTGTGCTAGCACCTAGATCTTGCAACAAAATCACTCATTTCTTCCTCCTAGCTCACGGTTTTAACCAAACCAGTGAAGAGAGAAAGAAAGCCTCCAAGGCCGAGAGAAAAGAAGAACTATGAGAAAGAGATATGTGTTTTATTTTGGCTCTAAAACCGTATACGATAGAGAGAGAAATGAAAATATGTAATGCTTTTTAATTTCCAAAATTAATTAAACATATCTCATTTTTCAATTTTCAAAAGTCAAGCAATAAATGCTTGCCATCATCTCACATCAATCAATCAATCAATTGTCACATCACTCAAAGTGACATGTGATTTGACGCTTGATGTGACTAATGATTTGACGCTTGATTTTACTTGTATGCCGTACTCGAATTCGAAATGCGAATGCGCTCGCAAACAATCCTGGGTTCGGGTTCGCTAATTCCAAATTAATGAATTTTCCGTTGCGTCGTAATTAAATGATTATGCCTAGCGAAATCACTATTCACGTCGCTAACGAATTAATTCTAAATTAACTCGTTCGCCCGAATTAAAATCTAATTTTAATTCCGCGTCGAAATCTAATTTCGTTTAATATATCGAATATATTAATTTATCGATTAATTCCAAATTAATCTTAATTGATATTTTATCCCAGATAAAATATCTCCTCAATTAATCTCAGATTAATTTTCTCTCTCATCATTAATTAATCTCATTTTAATAAAGTACGAGTCATACATCATCGGTGAATCTTCGGGAAGCGACCCATGAGATCCCCGGATATGTTGGCAGTAAATTCGGTCATCGGACTATCCGAACACGTAAGTACCTCGTACTACGTTTATACCGATTTACAAGACAAGGTTGGCTTCTAGTAAAGCGCCATGCCTACCCAATTCTCCAGAAACATGCTTACAGGAATAAGCGATCTATATCAGGCGTAGTATACGTAGTATTGTGTATGTCGATCCAGTTTCGGATGATCACGTGCTAGGCCTGGGGCTGGAATTGTGTCTGCCCCGTACGAAGCACATGTCGGATGTCTGGTAACTAGTCTCTATAATCGGATATACATGACCTTGTCATAATATCCCGATAGCTGCAGCATTTAAGAGAACCAGTCACGTATCCTACGTGACCATCATCTCCACTATGACTAGAGTGATACTTCCGTCTTGACATCACACCCAACACACTACGATTCTCGATATACCCAGAAGAGGCGTACACAGAAACCGGTTAAAGCCCTGGACGACCAAAACCAAAGTATATTGATTATCGCAAGTATTAGCGGTGCAAGTCTCAGGTTAAGACCAAATACACCTACCCTAATTTCGGACTTCCATAGACACATAGTCATACTACCAATGGAATTCCGAGGGGGTCTATCCAGAGCGAAGCTGTTTCCCGTACCATCGGTAAAGCACAACCTCCTATTACACTTGTATGAGTATCCTATACCCAAATATATGAGAACTATGCCGCTGTGCCCTCACAACGCGCACAAGTGTAATACTAGTCTTTTACGCATTTATCGATGTCCAATCTCGACAATGCTCTGACTATGGATATTTAATGATTTATCCTTCGTGGACTGATACTGTTTCATATCATTCTCAATCCAGGAACAAATCATAGGGACCTCCTATCATTTATATATCTAGGTGATTTAATCACAAATGATAAGAGTGCAATCTCCTTTGTCACATAGTTAATTTGTACAACAACACCATGATCTGTACAAATAGTGACGCTATGGGTCATAATTATCCAACAGTTCTCTTGTGAGTTGTATAAGTACTATACTTTGGTTTCCCTAGGAGAACCCACAACTTAGGCACTTATCCGATTTGGGTTTTAGTTTGGTATCATCCAAACATATGCCTAGCATATCCAAATCTTCAGGAATGAGAAAACCCAGTTTCTTTCCTGTTTATATCTAATATGAAGTTTGTCAAATAGATTTTTATGGAACATTATTCTAAATAAGTTCTGCACTGTTTATGCATATCCGTTGAAGGAAATGGTAGCTCAGAGCGACTCATGATTAACCTTATCATGTCCAACAAAATTCGGTTTCTCTGTTCGGACACATCGTCAAAATGACGTGTTCCGGGAGGAGTCCTCATTGAAAGAATACTATACGCTTTCAAGTATTTGAGAAACTTATTGCTTAAGTATTTTCATCATGGTCTAACCGTGATGATTTAATACTTTAGCCGATCTGTTTGTCTATTTCGTGTCGAAACTGTAAAAGTTTCCGATTTGTGTTTCAAAAGAGACACATAACCATAACGTGATGCCACATCCGTAAAGGTCACAAAATATTCATATCCACTTCTAGCCTAGCTAGATATGGGCCCACTTGCTTCACTATAAACTAGGGCTAACAGATCGTTGGCATTTACACTTTTACCAAGTAAAGAGTGTTACAAGCACTTTGCCTAATAAACTAGATTCGTAGACTTTATTTGAATAGAATCAAATTTGTCCTAGTATCCACTCTTCAAAAGTGTGGATATACGAGTCTTGTTTAATTGTGTCCCAGACAACAATGCCACAATTTAAGTTTCAACTATTTGAGCTATTTGTTTGTCATATTATATGTTTGAGATTTATTTATATTCAAAATATAAATACTGTTATTTACATCTAATGTGTTTATCTCAATATCATCTTTATATAATAAAACACTTTAGTGTTCTAGGATATAAAGGTAAATCCGCAACGGATTAAACCCTGATATAAAGATAATGTTTCTAGTCAAACTAGTTACATTTTAACAGTTTCCTAATTTAAGTACACACCCGAAGGGTAGTTCCTAAACTTAGGTTTCTACGGTTAAAACAGCGACTGTCGTCCCGTTTCCAATTCGCAGATTAATCTCATCTGAAGTCAGTATCCTGCTCATAGCAGATTCTGTACATCAGTACATATTTTTGTATCACACTAAGTATCTAAAATCCAATATCAATACTATTAGTGAGCATATTTTATGTCAAACATATTTGAAGTCAGAGCCTTGCCCGTCTTCAATTCCTTCATGTCTGCTTTGTTCAAACGGCAGTCACGCTTCCACGATCCCGTTTGCCACAATTTTGGCAAACATTTTGGGATATGTCATTTATCTTCCCAGAAGATTATAATGATTTTACCTTTGCCCTTTTTCACATCCCAGAAGCCTTTGGCCAAGCCTTGGCCTTCTAGAATGCCGAATTAGATGCGCCTTGCGCTTCTTGCCTTATTGCAAACTTTGGCTTTGACTCATTGAGTATAGCCATTATCTCTCCAAGAGTTATTTATTGCAATTTTAGTACTTCTAAAATCTAAGTATAAATTTATGAAGATCCTTCAATTTCATTTATCATACTTTAAAGGATCTAATCCTTAGTTCTGATTAAGAAATTAAGGAGTCTATGTGGCAAGCTTAATGGATTAAGCACTAAAGTTGTTATCATATGAATATTCCAAATATCATGTTCTACTATTTGCTTAACTCCAGGCTTAGGCCTAATATGTTATTTTATCAAATAAAGTAACTTATTAGTTTCCAGGACCATCCTGAAATTTTATTCCCAATTTGAAAATTAAAGTCGTTTAAATACATTTTCCCTAGGATTATGTTTTAAACGCTAATCTTTCAATTTATCTTGATTCCAATAGTCCAACTATTTAATCAACGATTTAGGTACTATTTATTATAATGATTACTATAGTCCAACTATATAATCAACTATAATTCAATAGGTTAAATTCAATTACATTGATTACTATAATCCAATTATAAAATCAACTATAATTCAATTTATTAATTCAAATATATTGATTACTATAATCCAATTATATAATCAACTATAAATGAAATAGTTTGAATACAGTCTAACTATTTATTTAAAACAACGATTAAAATTAGTCCAACTAACATTTAATTTATTTGACGTAATATTTGAAATGAGCGCGTATGGCAAGTTACTAAACGAATATTGTAAATTTAATACTTGCCTCCCACTATTTTTCAGCGAGCCTCTAACCCTCTGTCGAGTACTCGAGAAACCTTGTTTCCTAGTGGGCTAGGATCTCGTTAAATGTCACATAATCTTGACTTTGGCCAACAAATTGTATGATAATTAACTAGGTAGATCTCTAAGATCAATTGGATCCCATCCAATTCTTAGATCCAGTAGGGGGACATCCAAGTCCGAAACATATATCTTATATATGCCAATATATCCAATATATTGCCTAACCTTTTTCCTCTAAATCAACTAAACCTTGGCTTTGGCACAACAAACTTAGTGATCCCAGTTAAGCGAAACTCATTGACCATGGAATGCTTCGTAATCAATATCGATGGACAAGAAGTGGTCTTGACTTTGGCCAACAAACCACAACTTGGACAAGACACCGATATGGAACAAAGCTCTCATGATTCAAACACATCCTCGACAGACAAAGGCCTTGACTTTGGCCAACAAATCAATGCCAGTCTTGGATCTTGAGTAAGAATCACACAATGGAAGGAAAAACGCTTAATATTTTGTGAGGGTTTTTCGCGTGCAAAATGGCAACCAATTTATTATCTTTGTTAAGGTCTCATCATCATACACCCTTAAACATGCATTCTAAACACATAATAAGGCGCGTAAATAAATAATAATGATATGCAGATGGATATTTTAACATATTGTTCCTAGAACAAATCTCTCCATTTCCTCTCTCCCGCTAGCACATGTATTACTTCTACCCGTTACATAACACTTCTAAAGAAACCTCATTTACATTGAGCGGAATAGATGAGAAGAGAAATACACAGAGTCAAAGAGGTAATAGGCTAGACACGCAGGTCCAATTAATAAATTCCAAATTTATTACAAATTGCCCCACCCATCTAATATCCATCCGATATACATTATTCATGCATCGCAACCATGTATTCACACAAGCATGTTATCAGTCAATCTAATCCAATTAATTAATCTGAAAATTAATGATCATCTAATGTTCAAACAACGATTTGATTTTGTGCGAGTCAAACTCGTTTTGCGAATAAGTACTCAAAGTACGAATTCTTGAATTAAATTAAACTACAACATTAAATCCAATTTAATATGTATTTAATACTAATTCGTAATTTAATTCCAAATTAAATATTAAACTTTATTAACGAACCTTTACGACTTAAATTCCAAATTTAATCGTTACGGGTCTCAAAGCCCGATTAACGTCCAACGTTAATTTAATTAAAGTCCAATGAGCTTTCAATTAATTTCTTAAGACATGGACTTTTGGTCAACTTGGGTCAAACACAATAACCAAAGCCCAATCAAGGAATAACCCCATAAGCCTAGAAATCAATTTAGGCCCATTAGGCCCAATTAAATAATTAAAGGTCCATTAGTCGCATTTGGGCTTTATGGAAGCGGTTTTGGGCCCAATTGGATCCAACCAATTTAGCATAAACCTAACTTGGTACAACCAAGCCCAATAAGCCCATTTACAACATTACAAGCCCAAATCAAATTAAGCCCATTTAATTAAACAACAAAAATTCCAAATTTCTTATTTAATTAACCAAAGTGTAATTCCATAATTAATCACCCAAATCAATATTTCCAAAACATCAATTAGCCTAATTAATTATGCTTATTAACATTAAAACATGTCCAACACATTTTAACAAAAAATCAAACCTATTTCATGCTACATAGTCTCGGCAATGTGGGGTATTTTATGTCCAATTAGAATTCAATCCAATTAAATCCAATTCAACATTAAATCATCATTCCCAATTGATTCCAACTCATCCAATAAAACAAAAATCAAAAATTCCAAGACATTTTAGGGCATCATCAATTCGGCCAAGCCTAATTATTGGGCAAAAATTATTCCAAACAATATTTCATGAAATTGATCTAATCAATCTTCAATTAAACTACATTTAAGCATACTTAATCATCCAATTTCATCAAATCATGCTCAAACACATTTAACCCAATTTTAACCCTAAATTCAAGTTTCATGATTTTACTTGCTCTGATACCATTGTTGGGAAATCTCTAAGTCCCGGGATCGATTATCAAGCATAAAACAAACATGTGAATACACGAGGAAGTTGCGGAATACTTACATCGAGCGGTTGAGCGATGCAACAAAGAACAAAACTCTCCAAAGTCCCTCATAGAGTACTCGACAGTGGGTTGTTTTGGCTCTTCAAAAAATTCTGCCATGGATCATCTTACAAGCTCCAAGCTTTCGTGATGTGATTCCAAGCTCACGGGTTGGTTTCCCTTTCACCTTAGTATGTCTCCGAAACTGTGCTAGCACTCTTGATTTTTGCCACAAAAGTCACTTTGCTTCTCCTCTATTTTCACGGTGAAACCAGAAACTTTTGAGAAGAAAAACTGCCCAAATGGGCGTGAGAAAGAGGAAGAGAAAAGGAGAGAGTTAGATGTGTTAGTTGGTTGGAAATGTGTACCTAATACACTTAATGAATTTCCAAATTCATTTACCATTTTCTTTTTCCAAAAAGTCAAATGGCATTAAAGCTTTGCCAACCACTACATCAACTATTCACATCGCTCAATCAATCAAGTGACAAGATGTCACATCACTTAAAGTGACTAATGATTTGACGTTTGATGTGACTAGCGATTTGACGCTTGATGTGACTTATGTGCCGCACTCGAATTCGAAATGCGAATGTGCTCGCAAACACTCCCGGGCTAGGGTTCGCTAATTCCAAATTAACTAATTTTTCGTTGCGACGTAATTAAATAATTATGCCTAGCAAAATCACTATTCACGTCGCTAACGAATTAATTCTAAATTAACTTATTCGCCCGAATTAAATTCTAAATTTAATTCCGCGTCGAAATCCAATTTCGTATAATATATCGAATATATTATTTTATCAATTAATTCCAAATTAATCATTTTCTCTCTTTAAATGATATTTTATCACAGATAAAATATCTCCGTAATTAATCCCAGATTAATTTTCTCTCTCATTTAATTAATCTCAGATTAATAAAGTGCGAGTCATATGTCATCAATGAATCTTCGGGAAGCGACCCATGAGATCCCCGGATATGTTGGCAGTAAATTCGGTCGTCGGACTATCCGAACACGTGAGTACCTAATACTACATTTTTACCGATTTACAAGACAAGGTTGGCTTCTAGCAAAGCGCCATGCCTACCCAATTCTCCAGAAATATCCTTACAAGAATATATGATCTATATCAGGCGTAGTATACGTAGTATTGCGTATTTCGATCCAATATCGGATGTCATGTGCAAGGCCTGAGGCTGGAAATGTGTCTGCCCCGTACGAAGCACATATCGGATCTCTGGTAACTAGTCTCTATAATCGAATAAACATGACCTAGTCATTATCCTGATAGCTGCAGCATATAAGAGAACGAGTTCCGTATCCTACGTGACCATCATCTCCACTATGACTGGAGTGATACTTCCATCTCAACATCACACCCAACACACTACGATTCTCAATATACCCAACAGAGGCGTACACAGAACCTGTTAAAGCCCTGGACGACCTAAAACCAAAGTATATTGATTGTCGCAAGTATTAGCGGTGCAAGTCTCATGTTAAGACCAAATACACATACCCTGATTTCGGACTTCCATAGACACATAGTCATACTACCAATGGAATTCCGATGGGTCTATCCAGAGCGAAGCTGTTTCCCGTACCATCGGTAAAACACAACCTCCTACTACACTTGCATGAGTATCCTATACCCAAATATATGAGAACTATGTCGTTATGCCCTCACAACGCGCACAAATGTAATACAAGTCTTTTACGCATTATCGATGTCCAATCTCGATAATACTCTGACTATGGATATTTAATGATTAAACCTTCGTGGATTGATATTGTCTCATATCATCTCAATCCATGTACTAATCATAAGGACCCCTATCATTTACATATCTTGGTGATCTAATCACAAATGATAAGAGAGCAATCTCCTTTTGTCACATAGTTAATTTGTACAACATCACCATGATCTGTACAAATAGTGACGCTATGGGTCATAACTGTCCAACAATTTATGTTTGAATGGTGTGCTATATATTCATGGTTTTCGCATGAATTTGATTTCTGTAACAAAACTTATGGAATGTGGTTTTTCTGTTTCGTTTAATAATAAGTCAATTATTATTAGTAGAAATGGATTAAATATATGCACGGGAAACTCCGAAATTAATCTATATGTATTAAGTTCGTTAATGCATGAATCATTGTTTAATACTGAAATGTTTAAGATTGAAAGATGTAAAACTAAACGGCAAAAGATTTCTCATGATGATACCTATTTATGGCACCTTATACTTGGTCACATTAACCTTGACCGGATAGATATACTAATTAAGAACATAGTTTTAAATCAGTTAAAACTTGGTACTTTACCTGTCTGCGAATCCTGTCTAGAAGGCAAAATGACCAAGAGACCTTTTACTAGAAAAGGGATAAGAGCCAAAGAAACTCTTGAGCTAATACATTCGGATGTTTGCGGACCGATGAATGTAAAAGCCCGAGGTGGTTTTGAATACTTCATTACTTTCATTGACGATTATTCCAGATATGGGTATGTTTACCTAATGCAGCACAAATCATATACATTTGAAAATTTCAAAGAGTATCGTGCTGAGATTGAGAACCAATTATGTAAAAGCATCAAAATTCTACGATCAAATCGTGGAGGAGAATACATTGATAGAGATTTCGAGGAATTCTTAGTTGATCATGGAATTGTTTCACAGCTCACAGCACTTGGAACACCACAACAAAATGGTGTTTCAGAAAGGAGAAATCGAACCCTACTAGACATGATAAGATCAATGTTTAGTTATAGCACTCTACCTAGTTCATTCTGGGGGTATGCATTGCAAACTGCAATGTATATCTTGAATGTAGTTCCTTCTAAGTTTGTTTCTAAGACTCCCTTAGAGTTGTGGAATGGTCGTAAAGCTAGTTTGTGATATTTTCTCATATGGGGGTGTCCGGCACATGTGCTAAAGAACAAGACTACTAAGTTGGAACCACGTTCACATGTGTGCCTATTTGTAGGCTATCCTAAGGAAACTAGGGGTGGATTCTTTTATAGTTCAGAAGATAATAAAGTATTTGTGTCGATAAATGCTACATTTCTTGAGGATGACTATATGAGAGAGTTCAAACCTCGAAGTAAAGTGTTACTTGAGGAGTTACTTGCTGGTACGACCAGTACACCATTGTCAAATGTTGACAAAGACATAGCATCTTCTACATCTGAAAGTCAGATGCAAGTTTATCAGGTTACCATACCACCTATACGTAGTGGGAGGGTGGTAAGATAACCTGAACGTTATCTAGGAAATGGTGAGGTGCAAGTTGTTGCATCTTGTGATGGTATAGATGATCTATTGACCTATCATAGTGCAATGGAAGAGACTGATAAAGAGGAATGACTCAAAGCCATGAACCTCGAGATGGAGTCTATGTACTCTAACTCAGTCTGGGAACTTGTAGACCAACCTAATGGAGTAAAACACATAGGTTGCAAGTGGATCTACAAGAGAAAAAGACGAATAGATGGGAAAGTATAGACTTTCAAGGCTAGGCTAGTGGCAAATGGTTATACCCAAAAAGAGGGAGTTGAGTATGAAGAAACTTTCTCGCCAGTAGCCATGGTTAAATCCATCAGGATTCTTCTTTCAATTGCCGCATATTATGACTATGAGATTTGGCAAATGGATGTCAAGACTGCATTCTTGAATGGTAATCTTGATGAGAGTATCTATATGGTACAACCAGAGGGGTTCATTACCCAAGGTCAAGAGCAAAAATGTTTCCAAGTTGTAAAGGTCCATTTATGGACTTAAGCAAACATCTAGATCTTGGAACATAAGGTTTGATACTACGATCAAGTCTTATAACTTTGAGCAGAACATCGATGAGCCTTGTGCCTACAAGCGCATCATTGATAGGAAGATGGTTTTCCTTGTGTTATACGTTGATGATATTTTACTCATTGTGAATGATGTAAAGATATTATCGGACGTGAAAATCTGGCTAGCTAACCAATTCCAAATGAAAGATTGGGAGAGGCAAGTTATGTACTTGGGATCCAGATCATTCGGGATCGCAAGAAACGACTGTTAGCAATGTCTCAAGCAACATATATCGACAAGATTCTTGTGCGATTTGGTATGCATAATTCCAAGAAAGGTAATTTACCATTCAGGCATGGAATTCATTTGTCTAAAGAACAGTCTCCTAAGACACCTCACGCAGTTGAGGAGATGAGACATATACCATATGCTTCAGTAGTTGGAAGTCTTATGTATGTTATGTTATGCACGAGATCGGACATATGTTTTACAGTGGGAGTAGTCAGTAGGTTTCAATCCAACCCAGGATTAGATCATTGGGTAGCGGTGAAGCATATTCTCAAGTATCTTCGGAGAACGAGAAATTATATGCTTGTATATACAAGTCAGGATATGATTCTGATAGGAAATACAGACTCTGATTTTTAGACGGATGTCGATTCTAGGAAATCAACATCTGAATCAGTGTTCACCTTAAGTGGTGGGGCTATAGTATGGGGGAGCATTAAGTAATCTTGTATTGCTGACTCCACCATGGAGGCTGGATATGTTGCAGCTTGTGAAGCAGCTAAGGAAGCTGTCTGGCTCCGTAATTTCTTGGCAAGTCTGGAAGTTGTTCCAGATATGGATAAACCACTCATACTTTATTGCGATACTAGTGGTGCAGTGGCTAACTCCAAATAACCGAGAAGCCAAAATAGGGGTAAGAATATTGAGAGGAAATATCACCTCATTAAGGAAATAGTGCAGAGAGGAGATGTCACTGTCACGCAGATTCCATCTACAGACAACCTGGCTGATCCGTTTACAAAGACCTTATCGGCTAAAGTATTTGAAGGTCACCTAAATGGTTTATGATTACATGACATGTCTCATTTGCTTTAGTCCAAGTGGGAGATTATTGGGATTTATGTCCTAGAGCTTCATGTATTGTAAACGGAATTGATTTTTGTAATAATAATAAATGCATTATTTATTTTATCAAAGTTGTTTGATTTTTATCGCATATTGTCCAATTATCTTGTTTACCTTGATTACTCTTGTACCTTTAGACTTAGTGTATGTTTGATGCACAAGAGGATTTAAGTCTAATGTTAGTAATCTAAATAGTCCATATAGAGCGAACAATGAGGGTACTTTGTTTGTGGTTGATCTATAGTTGCGGTCCATTCTATACTTGTATGACGATCTTGATCTGGGATCGTTCATGTAGTGACATGGGAATGAATGCACCTTGTATGATAAGATCATATAGGACTGGACTCAGATAAATATGAATTTTTTTAATATCTGTTAACCAAGAAATTCATTTTATCTAATAGATGGTCATATATGGATTCGATCTTAATCCTGAGTGTACTACGAACTTCTGCATGACAGGTTATGTCATTTGATTTACTATGGTGAGGTTGGTGTTGCATTCCCAGCCAATAACTACGTATTTTAGGGATATGATTTGGTATGTAGCTGGGAACGTTTTACATAGATATGGAATTCACTCTTCTTATGAGAAGCAGATGAATATCTCTTTTAAGAGTTGATTCGAGACTTGAAAAATTTGAGCGCTCAACTTTTCTATTACAAATAGAAAGTATTTTATATTCATAATTGTTATGAATTAATTGTTCATTATAGAATCAATGGTGCTTAAGAGACAAAATATTTAGAGGGGTTTAACGGACTTATGACCCGACTCTATTTATGAGATATTCGTGAAGGGCTATATCCATATGTAATGACTATATCGATGGACACCGAAAATGTTCTATTTATTTAATCCATCTACGGTAACGGGAGTTCAACTTCAAGTCTTTAGTGGAATAACGCGGAGTTAATAATTTTTAATATTTGATTAAAGAGTTTAATTAATATTTCGGAATTATTGGAGCTCGGAACCGTAGGTCCATTTGGTCCCCGTGCTAGCTCGATTAACTGTAGCAAACCTAATATAATTAGATTGTCTAATTATATGCTCACATTATATTTATTTATATAAGATTAATAATATTTATTGTCACAAATGAAAACTATGTTAAATTAGTTTAACTTAATGTTTTCTAGAATTATTTGATTATGAGATAATCAAGTTAGTAATAATTATGAGATAATTACTACAACATAATTGAAGGTAAATAAATCATTATTATTATATTGATTTTTATTTACCATTGGAGACAAAGCCATATGGCTTACCATGTCATCCAAACAATTATATCTATTAGGTGGCTTGGATACACCTAATAGTTTTGTCATTAGCTAATGCATTTTATGCTTTGATATGGCCTCCACATTTATGTGTTTGCCATTGAAAGAAAGCATTGAATGCTTAATGACAAAGCCATTGTCTTTAGCTTAACATTTCTTATGCTTTGGTATGGCATTCACATTTTTGTATTGGCCATTGCAAGAAAGCATTAGATGCTTAATGACAAGGTTAGTTGGCTTGTGTAAGAGAATATAATCTCTACTATTTCTCTCACTTCCTAAGGTTAACATTTTGCATTAATTCACACAATTGTTGTGAGAAAAGATTTGAGAGAAAATAGATAGAGTTCTAGCATTCACAAGTGTTGTGAAATTCCTAAAGCCAAACACTATTGTGACATCTTAAATCTCTAAATAGTTTAGAGGTTTAATCTTTGTGAGTGAAGCCCACACTTTGGTTTGTTAGTTTCGAGTCATAGTTCGGAAGATCAAGTGGTTGATCCAAGTGTTGGACACCAAATGATTGATCTTGGCTACTACAACAAAGGGAGAAGGCAAAGAAAATTTTGAAGATCCATACAGGACCCGGTGCCACCACAAACAACTTCTGCCGCGCTAAGGAAATTCGTTTCCTACACATCATCCATCAGAAAGGATGATCCAATAGAGAAGAGAGCGTAGACCTTTCCACAAATATTTTGACAGGTGACCTCGACCTTACAAAACCCAAGAGATAACGCCTGCAAGCAGACCTAGGCTCCCAGACTACAACTTTACGATCTCTCCATGAGAGTTGGTCTCGGTCCTAAAGAAGATAGGAAATGATGTAAAATGGCCCCCACGCTCCAGGGAAAGTGCCACAAAGAATGACACCAGGAAGTGTTGTGAATTCCATCGAGATTATGGCCATACTACAACTGAATGTATGGCGTTAAGATTGGAAGTCCTAGAATTGTTGAATAAAGGATTTCTAAGAGATTTACTCACGAAGAAATGGAAACCTGCGTTGGCTCGAAGAGATGAAAGGGATGGCCAATGAGAAGCCCCGATTCCACCTCATCCGATTAACAACACAGTTAATTGTATTTTGGGAGGATCAGAAGTTAATGGTGTGTCATATTCAGCAGCCAAACGGCATTTAGGGCTGCATCGATCAGTCATCCTCACTCTACGATCTCAATAGAGAGGATGTTTACCTCACTATAGGATTTCTAGACGACAGCAACTCCTGCAACATGAATCCACACCATGATGCTCTAGTGATTTCCTTGCAGGTGGCAAATTTTCTGATCAAACGACACGGGATCTTCAGCCAACATAATTTTCGCCACAGCCCTTGCGGACATGGGAGCCGAGCTAGAAAAGATAAACAGATGGTCGACTATGTTGATTGGATTTAGCGGGGAACAAAAATTCACCAAGAGAGAAATATCGCTCCCAGTCTACGCCGCCGGAGTCAACAAAATGACTACGTTCTTGATTTTAGATTGTCCTTCAGCCTACAATCTTATTATGGGTAGGCCTTGGATTAATGAGATGAGGGCAGTATCTTCCACTTATCACCAAGTTCTAAAGTTCCCGACCAAGTAGGGAATTCAAGAGATAAAAGGAGACAGAGCCGTGTCAAGAAGCTGCTACCAAACGACTTTGAAGGTGAAAACCCAGTCCGCATAGCAATTACAGAATGGGTCTCGCAATACGGAGCCGACACTACCAAATCTCGAAGAGCTTGACGAGATCCAAGTCCACCCTCAACATGTGGATCATAAGGCTCAGATTGGAGCTAACTTAGATCCAGAGTTATGAGCCGACTTGATTGACTTCTTGAAGAGGCAACACGATAGCTTCGCATTGTCTCACAAAGACATGATGAGAATTGACCCCGAGTTGATTACTCATGAACTCCATATGGATCCAGACTACTCTCCAGTCAGACAGAAGAGAAGGAAGTTCACCCCAGAAAGAAATCGAATCATCGACGAGGAAGTTCAAAAGTTGAAGCAAAATGGAGCTATCAGGGAAGTTCAGTTTCCAGAGTGGCTCGCCAACGTGGTTATCGTCAGAAAGAAGAATAGGAAGTGGTGAGTTTGCATCGACTTAAAATATTTGAACAAAGCTTGTCCGAAAGATTCATTCCCTCTACCTCACATAGATTCGATGGTCAATGCTACAACTGGGCATGAATTGTTGAGTTTTATGGATGCATACTCTGGGTACAATCTGTTGGGTTTGGTGCTTAGAGCGCCAATCCAGACCGTATTTATGTTTGATTCATGAATACGAACATCCCATTTTTCCATAATATTACTTACTTAGTGGTTGCACCTCTTGTTTTTATATACGTATTCGATCTAAATACTATTAGATTGAAACTAAATCTAATTTAGTGATATGTATATATTAGACAAATACCCGATAATATATAATGTAGTGCACAATTACAAAGTAGTTTGTAATTGACATTGGGAAGTGTCACAGCTAGAAATATATTATCAAATAAAGTTCATGGTCAAGATTTACTAACACAAGGCGGTTAGTTAAATCCGTTGAGACCAGTACATGTCGTATATCGAGACTTGGTGCGATGGTTTATCCCAATGAACCATGAGTCTTGGGAGACTCGTATAGATGTGTAGGTGTTTATAGTGGATAAACACTGAACGACTCACCGAAGATTCTTAATGGATGGTACACCAAAATCTTCTCGGGTTGAGTAGCATAGTGGTCCTTCGACTTGAGACACCATTGTGGATGTATGAGACATCCTCCACACTTAGATGGCAGTCACGTCACCGATCTATTTAGATCAACCTCCGCATGTTCGTTGGGTGTAGACCGATCCTCATGATATCTTGTGTGTGTCAAGATAGTATCTGTCAGTTCTGTGTACAGAGCATAGGTAGTCCAAATGTGATTAGCAATATGTTAAATCTATGGCCATAGTATACTTCAGAAGTGAGTTTCGAATGTTATTTAAAGATTGCTAATAGATACGTCGATGAGATTATACCTATAGAGATTTGACGTTTATATCTATATCTCTGGGATAATCTGGATACATGTGATGGAGGGATTATACGTATGCAATGACCTCGACCTGTATGATTCAGCTAGTTTATCTATGGTCGTCATAATTAATGGGTGGGTAAATTATGGACACGAAATTGGATTTCGTGACGGATATGCCTGAATCTAGAGAGTCTCATTAATGAAATATACTCGTAGAGCACTAGGGTGACTATTATAAATAATGGTGATTATTTATTGATCGTTTAACTGTTAAACGAAAGATACATGCATTAGAGATCGAACCGTCATTTCCTAATTAGTGTGTATTTGTGTTTAATATTTGATGTTATTAAATACACATTAATTAATTGTCAAATTATGATATTTGACATATATCATTAATATATGTATTTGAGATATTTAAAGTAAATATAATACATATATTTGAGATATTTGTATTTAATTGTTAAATAATGAAAATAATTAAAATATAAATATCTTACCAAATGATAAAGTTAGGAAATGATTAGAGTTTATATTGTTGACTTATACATTAAAGGAAAATGTTTTCAAAATGATTTTGACCACTTGGATATTTATTTTAATAAGTTAAAATTGAAAATATCGTTATTCCTTTTTCTTAGTAATTTCGGCCATGACCTAAATTAAATATAAGTGTTATATTTTTTAAGTTGCTTTTGTTGACTTGTTGAATTTTCATTAAAGTTGTAATGATCAAATTTCAAGTTGAATAAAGTAAGCTTTAAATGAAACAAAAGTTAAATATCTAGATATTTCCTTCACCAAATTCGGCCAAGGGAATTTGTGTGAGGTATGTATTATTTTGTTTCATTTTGTAGGGTTTAAGGAGTTCATAAGTTACCAAATAAACATAATAGGGTTAAGAGAAAAAGGCTTGGAGACTAAAGAAGAAAGCTTGAAAAAATCTTATTTTTGTAAGTTTTTCTTTAAAGTCTTCAACATAGAAAATGTTTCTAACATGCTTAGCTTCATCTTGTGTTGCTTTGATGTTGTCTCTTTACTTATAGTTTATGTTTTAATTGGTTATGAACTTGTATGAAAGATGTTTGAATGTATGGTTTCAAAGTGAGCTTGAAATGGTTTCATAAGCTCTATTTTGATTATTTGTTAATCAAGTTGTCATTCTAGAGTTGCTAAGCCACTCATTGATGACCTAGAATTGTTCTTGAGTTGTTTCATGATGGTGAGACTTGTTTGGTGTTGTAAAGTTTGAATTAAAGTAATGGATTTAATGGATTTGGTGAAATTGGTCAATTTGGTGAAATTATAAAATTAGGGTTCTTAACCCATTCCAAATTTGCGCCTTTTCATATATGTGATGTATTATAGTGTGTATATGATGCATATAAATTTTTGGGTTGATTGGATTTGATCTTGACATGTTTTGAACAAAAAGGACTAAATTGTAATTAACCGAAAATTTTTTGTTGCAATCTGATTTTGATGAGTTGGACTTGTTGGAAATCATTTTAGAAATGATTTAGAATCATCCAAAATTGTATTTGACAATTTCATGACTAAAATGATCAATTTGTAAAATTGTGGGGCATTTCGGTAATTATCAAGAAATTTGATCTCTTGTGTAATATTTCAGAATTTGATAATTGGGTAATTAAATAAATAAGTTTATTTAATTGATACAAGAAAAATTTTGAAATCGGAAAATTTTGATTTTTCGTGATTCCGCTGCGTTACCGGATTTCCGCCATAAAACTCTTACAAAATGGTATCAGAGCGAGTCTGATTCTGGACACCCTGATATGATTATGCCTTTTAATTTCATTGTTTAATTTAATCTTTACTTGATGCATGCATGTGTTTATTTAATTAGATTAAATAAAGTAAAAGCATCTTTTGCGGAAAATCCATAATTAATAAGGTCTTAAAGTAACTAGTATAGAGATACTTGTTTCTTGGTTCGCCTTGTCAATACGATTTATGAATATTTTTCTGTGACTACATCCGAGACAGTGCCACTGCTGTGAGGTGTAGCCGATAGAAATTTATTTATGCCGGATGTATATCATATACTAGATAAATTCAAGCGAAAGTGGAATCCTGAACGTGCCAAAGCTGTCAGGGTTACGCAAGTAGCTTGAGTTTATCATTGACGAGTTTAACCTTGATACGCCTTATGTGAACGTGCTGTTAGTCTCTAAGACATACCCAATATCATATATAGCAATGAAACATGTGAATACAAAAGTAAAGTATGGCGGAATCATACTTATAAAGATCGGATGGTTGGATGTGAAGAACAGTAAAATTGCTCTCTTGAATTCGGCCAATGTGCTCCTTTTGTTGAAGATGAATCCAAGCTCCAAGCTTTGATCTTTTGATTCCAAGCTCAAGGGTTGGTTTCCCTAACACCTTGTATGATTCCTTGTTGAAGTGCTAGCTTGAATGAAGAAAAAATAATTTCCTCTTCACTTATGGAAGCTCACGGCAATGTGAGTATTTGAGAGAGATAGTATGTTTGTTTTCTTTGATTTTGTTTTTCCAAAAACCTAAGGCAAAAGTGTTACCAAAAAATTGATAAAGCTTTTCCAAAAAGCATCTTGCAAAAAGGAGGGGAAAATGGCATTAAATGCCTTCATCTACCACCATCATGAATAGTGATTGGTTGTCAATCACTTAAAGGTGACTTGACTTTTATCACTAAAGTGATGTGTGATGCGACTTGCGATGTGACTCGTGGGCCCCACTTTAATTCGAAATTGGAGTGGGCCCGCAAACACATTCCGAGCTCGGGTTCGTTAATTCCGAATTAACGAATTTTCTGTTGCGACGTAATTAAATCAAATTTAATTAAATAATTATGCCTAGCAAAATTACTATTCACGTCGCTAGCGAATTAATTCTAAATTAACTCGTTTGCCCAAATTAAAACTAATTTTAATTCCGCGTCGAAATCTAATTTCGTTTAATATATCGAATATATTATTTTATCGATTAATTCCAAATTAATCGTTCTCTCTCTTCAAATAGTATTTTATCCTAGATAAAATCTCTCCGTAATTAATCCCAGATTAATTATGTTTGAATCATACGTCATCGGTGAATCTTCGGGAAGCGACCCATGAGATCACTGGATATGTTGGCAGTAAATCCGGTCATCGGACTATCTGAACACGTACGTACCTCGTACTACGTTCTTACCGATTTACGAGACATGGTTGGCTTCTAGCAAAGCGCCATGCCTACCCAATTCTCCAAAAATATTCTTAATGGAATATGTAATCTGTATCAGGCGTAGTATACGTAGTATTGCGTATTGCGCCAGTATCTGATGTCACGTGTTAGGCCTGGGGATGAAATTGTATCTGCCCCGTACGAAGCACATATCGGATCTCTAGTAACTAGTCTCTATAATCAGATAAACATGACCTAGTCATATTATCCTGATAGCTGCAACATACAAGAGTACCAGTTCCTTATCCT
The DNA here is from genome assembly GCA_019454045.1 of Zanthoxylum bungeanum. Classification (NCBI taxonomy): domain Eukaryota; kingdom Viridiplantae; phylum Streptophyta; class Magnoliopsida; order Sapindales; family Rutaceae; genus Zanthoxylum; species Zanthoxylum bungeanum. Next base: position 11,237 of record SKCR01036526.1, on the reverse strand, counting down.
ACGTGACCATCATCTCCATATGACTGAAGTGATACTTCCATCTTGACATCACACCCAATACACTACGATTCTCAATATACCCAGAAGAGGCGTACACAGAACCTGTTAAAGCCCTGGACGACCAAAACCAAAGTATATTGATTGTCGCAAGTATTAGCGATGTAAGTCTCAGGTTAAGACCAAATACACCTACCCTGAATCAGACTTCCATAGACACATAGTCATACAACCAATGGAATTCCGAGGGGTCTATCCAGAGCAAAGTTGTTTCCGTACCATCGGTAAACACAACCTCCTATTACACTTGCATAAGTATCCAATACTTAAATATATGAGAACTATGATGTTATGCTCCCAAAATGCGCACAAGTGCAATACTAGTCTATTCCGCATTATCGATATCCAGTCTCGATAATACTACGACTAGGGATATTTTAATGATTAAAACTTAGTGGATTAATACTGTCTCATATCTTATTAATCCGGAACTAATCATATGGACTTTTATCATTTATGTATCTTGGTAATCCAATTACAAATGATAAAAGAGCAATTTCCTTTGTCACACAGTTAATTTGTACAACAACACCATGTTCTATACAAATAGTGATGCTATGGGTCATAATTGTCCAACATGTGCCAAAGCTGTCACAACGAGAAACGGTCAGAACCAAAACCGGAGTCACAATGAGTGTGATTGACAATGAGTTGTCTACATGTGAATATACGTAGGCGAGATCGTGCCACTGCTGTGAGTCGAAATATGTTCATGAGGTCCACTTCCCATTATGGAATTTAATTTAATTATTGAATTCTCATTTTTTGTTTGGGATTACGATATTACATAAATTAGTGGGAGGCACTGCTAAGTTTAAAATATTTCATAACTTAAGCAGTGTGTAATATTATGAAAATTGTCGCATGTTTGTTTTCCTTAATCTATATTAGATAGAATTAAACTTTTAATTCACTGCTTACATATTTTTATATGTTGTTTTTGACTTAATTTATGGTTGCACTATTCTGGAATATGTTCTAGATAATATTAGACTAGGATATTGTTAGATTAGTCTAAACCATCGGGAACTGTTGTTCCGATTTTCTTGAAAAATCAAGATGGTCAGTGACTTAGTTACTAAGTCATGATAGATAATCTAGATAGATATCCATTTTAGGATATTATTCTGTAGAGAGAATAATTTCTTGTGCAGTAAGAATTGACACGAATATGTTCATGTCTCGAGATTCTTGACTGGTATTAAGAAAACCCCATTAGGTATTTGTTTATCTGATAATGACGTTTCTTAGCTTTAGTTACCTTTTAAGGTAATGTGTCTGACACAGGTTACTAATCAGTTATTTGCAAATTGTTGTGAATAATTGATAGCAAATTATAAAGCTATATAAAGGAAATGCATATAGTTGTGTATAGAAAATATCGATTCTCACAATTCGACAACTATAGGTATTGGATACTAGATCTCCCGTCTAGTTATTTAAAATATTGTTTAATGACTGTTTTGATATTTTATATCAAAACTTGCGACTACTGGATAGTTACTTGTTCTTTATAAACAGTTGTTATATATATTTTAATACAACTAGCAGTGTCATTAACGTAGAGATAAAAATTAAGAAAATATTCGGTATAGTAAATAATTTAGAACAATGCTTTATGAGATTTTATCACTTAAGCATTAGATGCTTATTTTGTATGGTAAATGATGGTCTGATACGAGATCACAACACATATCATTATCCATTTAATGAATATTGTATTCGGGAATGTGATTAAATCTCATTTAACCAATGATTGTCATTGGAGTATAAGATTTATTTAACTGATACATTGGATGTATATAGTTTAAATAAATAATCATTGCTTAAGGTAGTTTTCTTTATTTTGTAACTTAGTTGATGAATTGTCATAACTGAGTTACGTGTTTCTGAAAGAACACATATTGAACGTCTTGAAAGATTCAAGAACTTTCAATCTGTTCTGATGAAACGCAGATCGAACATCTTTGATAAGTTCAAAGATATTCGATCTGAAATTTTGAAAACTTGGTCCTTAAAATTCATAACATGTCTTTGAATTGTTTAAATATATTTGATATGATCAAATGTATGAATTTATGGCAATTAGTTCTAAGATTATTCAGTGAATATGATTCTTACTCAATATAATTCTTCCACGATTCCATCTTGATGGAATTGGTCAATGGGAATAATAGAATCTTATATGATTTGATTCGTTTGATATTGAGTGTTGCCGAATTAGTTTCAATACTCTTGGGGATATGCTCCAGCAACACCAATTCATCATTTTAATTAATGTTCTATTAGTTTCTACAGTTGCGTATATGATATGTATAGGTAGAAAATTCAAATCTTGAAAAGTTTGAGATTTGAATCTTTCTTTTGTATAATGATTATATAATTGAAAAGGTCTTGCACCTTGGAGGTACAAGTAAAAGTTTATCATTTATTCTATTTGATAGAATATTATATTCTATTTGATAGAATATTGTATTCTATTTGATAGAATATTGTATTCTATTTGATAGAATATATTTTCTACAATCCTAAGTAATAAAATTGTTTTATTACTTGGTGTGTAACATATGATGTTAACCATTGTAGAAAAGACTTGACTTATTGAAGTCAAATGTGAGAATAATAAACTATAGTTGGAACTACGTAATTAATAAGATGAAACGACCCTTAGTCATCTTCCGTATAAGTCCAATAGGATGTTAGAATCATTTACGTGTATTTGATACTTAATGATTCTATTGTTTTCTTATCAAAGAAAATTATCCTATAACTTATAGTGGGAGCGATATTTGATATCGATTTCGGAAATTACCATTGAACCATAGATCTAAGATTGTTCATAGCTTATTACGATCAAGTTTTGAACTTGATTAAGCTTTCGGTATGAATAGTTCATAAATTTTGCTAATGGTTTGCGCAGCAAAAGCAAAGTGAGCTAATTAAAGGTTTGACCTTTACAGTATGACAGTGAGAAAGGTTATACTCAGTAATCTATTATAGATTCTGAGGAAACTTGTCTCTAGTCACACTGATTGAACAATTTAAGATCTGTTGGTTAATGTTGATATTAAATTATGTATTTTAGCTAAATAATACAAAGTGGTGTTTTTGAATGACTTCTTCTGATAAGAGATCAGTTGTGATTTCTTTGTTTGAAGAGTACATTCTAGAATGGCCTTAGAGTTTGTGTTCTGCTGAGATTTTGTTTGGTATATTAGCTTATAGAGCCTATTGTAGACTCGGGTGAGCCTTCCGAAAATCTGTGTTCTCTAATTTTGATATCAGTCATATTGTCTGATTTTATCAAAGTATAGAGAATGCATATATGATAAAAAGGTTAGTGGGAGCGTACAAATTTCTTTCTAGTGTTATTTATCCTAACGACATTATCATTATTATGGTAATAATGAGATGTTTGTTAGGTAAAATGTTTACCTAAGTCTTCCTTACTCCGTGAAAGCAGTGGGAGTAGTCTCTGTTATATTCGATATAAATTTTTATATAAGATATAAAACTAAGAGACTTGTGAGATACTCCTATTATTCGTGCATTAGATATGATCTAATAAAGGACACAATAAGACTATATGTATGACAGTTAGTATAACTGTTTGACAGTTAATGTGTGTTTTAAATATAGTATTCATCTTTCGTAAATGATGATTCCTTTTTCAAAAGAAATATTGATTAGAATATCTAATCAATCTTATGTATCATTTGATGATGACATAATAAATACTTTATTATATGGGATTATAGATATGGATTTAATCGTAATTGTTACGAGTTATTTTGATATCCTATAGACCATATGATGGATCTTGAAACATGTTCTTTGTGATCATTGAGCTATTAAGAACGGGTTTCTAATTCATGGAGCATACAGTCTGCAACCATTAGGGTCATATTAGTTTTGAGACTAATTATGACGTTAGACAGTCTACGTCATAAAGAGTCAGAAAAGATGCAGTGAGAGTGTCACAGAGGATTCTAATTTTTCAGTGGAATTAGATGCAACTTATGAAATATTGACTTATGAAGTTGCATAGTGAACTTATAAATTAGAAGTTTTCATATTGGTATTGTGTTTGCGGTTGTCTATATATTATTTAGGATCTGATCCACAAATACTTAGACAACTCAGTAGCTATAGCATAATATTAATGTCACATCTGAGTCATATTAATGTATAACTTAGGTTCAACAAAATTTGAATTATGCTGGCTAAGGGAAATAATTGGGTTTGTTGGACAAACTCAATAAGTCATAGCGGACCTACTTCTTATTGCCTACCTCTTGAGTGCTAGGTGAGCTCTTGAGGGCCATGTGCATACGATACACATTGAGATGTGTATACGATACCGTGGATTGGCACTAGAGCAAGTGGGAGAAATTGTTGGGGTTGGTGCTCAGAGCGCCAATCCGGACCGTATTCATGTTTGATTCATGAATACGAACATCCCATTTTTCCATAATATTACTTACTTAGTGGTTGCACCTCTTCTTTTTATATACGTATTCGATCTAATTACTATTAGATTGAAACTAAATCTGATTTAGTGATATGTATATATTAGACAAAGACCCGATAATATATAATGTAGTGCACAGTTACAAAGTAGTTTGTAATTGACATTGGGAAGTGTCACTGTTAGAAATATATTATCAAATAAAGTTTCTGGTCAAGATTTACTAACACGGGTCGGTTAGTTAAATCTGTTGAGACCAGTACATATCGTATATCGAGACTTGGTCCGATGGTTTATCCCAATGAACCATGAGTATTGGGAGACTCGTATAGACGTGTAGGTGTTTATAGTGGATAAACACTGAACGACTCACCGAATATTCTTATTAGATGGTACACCAACGTCAATAAGAATCTTCTTGGGTTGAGTAGCATAGTGGTCCTTCGACTTGAGACACCATTGTGGATGTATGAGACATCCTCCACACTTAGATGGCAGTCACGTCACCGATCTATTTAGATCAGACATCCGCCTGTTTGTTGGGTGTAGATCGATCCTCAGGATATCTTGTGTGTGTCAAGATAAAATCCGTCAGTTTTGTGTACAGACCATATGTAGTCCAAATGTGATTAGAAATCTGTTAAATCTATGACCATAGTATACTTCGGAAGTGAGTTCCGAATGTTATTTAAAGATTGCTAATAGATACGTCGACGTGATTATACCTATAGAGATTTGACGTTTATATCTATATCTCTAGGATAATCCGGATACCTATGAGGGAGGGATTATACGTATGTAATGACCTCGACCTGTATGATTCAGCTAGTTTATCCGTGGTGGTCATAATTTACGGGTGGGTAAATTATGGACACGAAATTAGATTTCGTGACGGATATGCTTGAATCTAGAGAGTCTCATTAATGAAATATACTCGTAGAGCACTAGGGCGACTATTATAAATAATGATGATTATTTATTGATCGTTTAACTGTTAAACGAAAGATACATGCATTAGAGGTCGAACCGTCATTTCCTAATTAGTGTGTATTTGTGTTTAATATTTGATGTTATTAAATACACATTAATTAATTTTCAAATTATGATATTTGACATATATCATTAATATAAGTATTAGAGATATTTAAAGTAAATATAATACATATATTTGAGATATTTGTATTTAATTAATTATTTAATTGTTAAATAATTAAAGTAATTAAAATATAAATATCTTACCAAATGATAAATTTAGGAAATGATTAGAGTGTATATTGTTGACTTATACATTAAAGGAAAAGGTTGTCAAAATGATTTTGACCACTTGGATATTTGTTTTAATAAGTTAAAATTGAAAATATCCTTATTCATTTTTCTTAGTAAATTCGGCCATGACCTAAATTAAATATAAGTGTTATATTTTTTAAGTTGCTTTTGTTGACTTGTTGAATTTTCATTAAAGTTGTAATGATCAAATTGCAAGTTGATTAAAGTAAGCTTTAAATGAAACAAAAATTAAATATCTAGATATTTCCTTCACCAAATTCGGCCAAGGGCATTTGTGTGAGGTATATATTATTTTGTTTCATTTGTTAGGGTTTAAGGAGTTCATAAGTTACCAAATAAACATAATAGGGTTAAGAGAAAAAGGCTTGGAGGCTAAAGAAGAAAGCTTGGAAAAATTTTGTTTTCGTAAGTTTTTCTTTAAAGTCTTCAACATAGAAAATATTTCTAACATGCTTAGCTTCATCTTGTGTTGCTTTGATGTTGTCTCTTTACATATAGTTTATGTTTTAATTGGTTATGAACTTGTATGAAAGATGTTTGCATGTATGGTTTCAAAGTGTGCTTGAAATGGTATCATAAGCTCTCTTTTGATTATTTAATAATCAAGTTTCCTTTCTAGAGTTTCTAAGCCACTCATTGATGACCTAGAATTGTTCTTGAGTTGTTTCATGATGGTGAGACTTGTTTGGTGTGGTAAAGTTTGAATTAAAGTAATGAATTTAATAGATTTGGTGAAATTGTAAAATTAGGGTTCTTAACCCATTCCAAATTTGGGCTTTTTCATATATGTGATGTATTATAGTGTGTATATGATGCATATAAATTTTTGGGTTGATTGGATTTGATCTTGGCATGTTTCGAACAAAAAGGACTAAATTGTAATTAACTGAAAAATTGGGTGCTCTCGGTAATTAGACAATAATTGGGGTTTTTGTTGCAATCTGATTTTGATGAGTTGGACTTGTTGGAAATCATTTTAGAAATGATTTAGAATCATCTAAAATTGTATTTGACAATTTTAGGACTAAAATGATCAATTTGTAAAGTTGTGGGGCATTTCGGTAATTACCAAGAAATTTGATCTCTTGTGTAATTTTTCAGAATTTGATAATTGGGTAATTAAATAAATAAGTTTATTTAATTGATCCAAGAAAAATTTTGAAATCGGAAAATTTTTATTTTCCGTGATTCCGCTGCGTTACCGGATTTCCGCCATAAAACTCTTACACAATCAAATCCTCATGCATCTGGGCGACCAAGATTAGACAGCCTTTGTCACCAACTGAGGCATATATTGTTACAAGGTTATGTCATTCGACCTCAAAATTCCGGAGCCACATATCAACTTCTGGTCAACAAGATGTTTTCAAAGCAGATTGGAAAGACTATGGAGGTGTATATAGACGACATGCTGGTAAAATCCTCAAAATCTGAGGAATATCTAAGGCACCTGGAAGAAGTTTGGGATGAAGTTGAACCCTACAAAATGCGCTTTCGGTGTTGCTTCAGGGAAATTCATAGGATACGTTGTCACTCGACGTGGAATAGAAGCGAACCCAGAACAGATCAAGTCTATCCTTGAATTCCCCTCACCTTCCAGCCCAAAGGATGTCATGCGACTAGCGGGGAAGATAGCAGCACTTAACAGGTTCATCTCCAAGTCTACGGACAAAAGCTTTCTATTCTTCTCAGCCTTGAAGAAGGCAAATAACTTCGAGTGGACCCCAGCTTGTGAAGAAGCTTTGAAAAGACTCAAACGATATCTTACATTCCCATCTATATTGTCGAACCACTCGACAGTGAGAGGCTTTTTCTCTACCTGGGAGTCTCGGAATAAGCAGTCAGTGCGGTCCTAATCAGAGAAGATGATAGAGCGCAATTCCCAGTCTACTACTTGAGTAAAGCACTGCTCAATGCGGAGTCTCGCTATCCCTGGAAAAATTAGTGTTAGCTTTGATAACAGCTGCAAGGAAGCTTCGAACTTACTTTCAGGGGCACCCAATTACGGTATATACCACGTACCCAATGAGAAGCATATTCCATAAACCAGAGTTTTCTGGTAGATTGATGAAGTGGGAAATTGAACTTGGGGAACAATGAACACGACATCACATACCTGCCCAAGACTACCATCAAGTCTCAGGCCTTAGCGGATTTTGCAACCGACTTCAGCCCCAGCCTTCTGGTTACAAACGAACCGGAAGTCCATTCTATCCATTCGACCATCCCCTAGTAAAAAAAGTTTGCGGCTTGGGGATAATGATCATTACTCCGGAAGGTGACATACTACAACAAGCAATCAAGTGTGGTTTCAGAGTCACCATCAATGAGGAAGAATATGAAGCATTGATTACAAGACTAACCTTGGCCAAAGAGCTTGGAGCCAAAAGGATATAAGTAAAATCTTATTCACAATTGATTGTCAACCAATTCCAAGGGTTGTATCACGCACGCGATCCGCAGATGACATCCTACTTACAAAAGGTAAAAGATATTCAGTCGATATTTGAGGAACTCACAATAACCCAAGTCCCAAGAAGTGAGAATTCCCAAGCGGATGCATTGTCCATTCTTGGATCGACAATGCAAGGAGACAAACCACGATCAATACCGATAGTATACTTGAATTGTCCAGCAATTTGGAAAGAAGAAAAAGAGGTCGCCTCATTCAATTCATTCGACTCATGGATGACGCCAGTAGTCAAATATATGCAAGAAGGCGTACTTCCGGAAGATAAAATCCAAGCCAGGAAAGTACAGAGGCAGTCTGCAAGGTTCAACTTATACGACGGTCAGTTGCTAAAAAGATCGTTTTCCGGACCCTACCTGAAGTGCCTAACTCATGAAGAGGTGCAACATATGTTGGCGGAGCTACATGAAGGGGAGTGTGAGAATCATTTCAGAGGAATAAGCTTGGCACTACGAGCCCATTCGACAGGTTACTACTGACCTACGATGAGAACCAACTCTACATACTTCACTAGGAAGTGTGAAAAATGTCAAAGGTCTGCCCCAGTCTCACACCTTCCACCAGAAAGACTCGATCCCATCTTATCTCATTGGCCATTCATGAAGTGGGGAATGGACATCGTCGGGAAACTTTAAACTGCACCAGGACAGTGAGCCTACTTGCTCGTACTTACGGATTACTTCTCGAAGTGAATCGAAGCGGAACCATTCGCCAGGATACGCGACAAAGAGGCACAAACTTTCATCTGGAAGAACATCATATGTCGATTCGGGATTCCTAAAGAGATTGTGACTGATAATGGTTCACAATTCATCAGCCATCATTTCCAGAATTTCTGCAAAAATTGGGGCATAAAGTTAAGATTTTCAACCCCACGCTTCCCGCAAGCAAACGGCCAGGCCGAGTCGTTGAACAAAACAATATTGAACACTTTGAAGAAGAAATTGGAGAAAGCTAAATGTGCTTGGACAGATGAACTCCCGGGAGTATTGTGGTCTTACAGAACAACATCACAGTCATATACTGGAGAAACCTCTTTTTCTCTGGCGATTGGTACGGAAGCAGTAATACCAACTGAAGAAATCATCCCATCCCCAAGCTACCAATGGCTCAACGAGGAATCGAATCAATAACTTATGAATTATAGTCTCGATACAATTGATGAAATAAGGGATCGGGCTTCCATTCGACTAGTAGCCCATCAACATAGGATGGCCAGATACTTTGACAAAAATGTTAGGAGTATAACTTTCAGGGAAGGAGATTGGGTCATGCGCAGAGTTTTCCAGAACACCAAGGAGGTTGGAGATGGCAAACTGTGATCGAACTGGGAAGATCTATATCTCATCACAAAAATCGTTGGGAGAGGGGCATACAAACTACAAACCATGGAGGGAACACCCATCCGCAACAGTTGGAACGTCATTCATCTTAACGATTCTACTGGTAATACAAATATGTTTTCTTAGTTGTCTTTCGAGTATGAAATAAATGGTTTGTTATATGCAAAAGTTCATTCGACTTGGAAATAAATGCATTCATAGATTAAGAACATAATTTCCATTCGACAAACAATAGTCTTATACAAAAAATTACAAAAAAAATAAACAAACAAAAGTGCATTAGATTAGTGATAAGTGTGGTTTATACCCACTTATTATGGCATTCTCAGCTTATTATTTTGTTATAATTCGAGATATTTAATATGATTTATAATTTATTTTATGTTTTATTTATAGGAGCATTAATATATGGATCGGGGAATAATTGCACGTGTTTTGGGAACTTTCGGGAAGACACAGGACGAGCAGGGAAGAATGGCGCCGAGGCGCCAAAATCCCATACAAGTTCCAGGGAGAATGGCGCCACGGCGCCATTCATCAAAAGCAATGGCGCCGCCGCGCCCATTCATTAAGCAACAATGGGCGCCGCGACGCCCATTCATTAATTAAACAAAGGCGCCGTGGCGCCTCCTCACCCATACAATTTCCCGACAATTTGGCGCTGCGGCGCTGCGGAGAAGAGAAGCACGCGCATTTCAGGATTTAATTTTTAGGGTTTTCAATAATCCTAATGCTACCCAAAGACTCCATGCCTCAACTATAAAAATAACATTACATCCAACACTAATACGGAGGCTAATACAGAGCACAAAACACAGAAACACATATTTTTAGAGATCCAAGGAGAGGATTGAAGAGCGACAAGAGGAGATTAAGGCTGTGACATCCGGAGAGGAAGAGATTCAATTCGGGTTTTATCTTCTTATTTCTTTCTTAGAACTCTAATGATTTCCATTAGATTCGTGGCTTGATTATTTATTGTTTTATCTTTTGTCATGAATTTACTCCTTAATTCTGGAGAATGATGTAACTGATGCTTGAACCTTAATTTTAATTACTGATTTTGTTATGAAGTTTTATTGATTTATTTATATTCTTTTGAGTTTAATGCTTCTTGATTGTTAGCCACAATTTGAGATGATGAATGTTTAGAATCTATCACTCGAGAGAGGGGATTTTGAATAGATCTAGAGAATATAACCTAGGATTTTATAGAGTTCGAGAGAATCTGTAGTCCTTTGAAGTCGTTAATATAGAATCACAAATCGTAATGAGTTATTACTATTGGATTTTTATAGAGATATCGAAGTCTATAGTTGATAATATTTTCACTCGGCACTCGAGAGAGGGAGTGAATATTTTAGGATCTTGACTTATAAATAATATAACTGAACAAAGATTAATTGGCATGAAAAATACATAGGAGACAGCTAGGTGAAATCAGGATCCAGAATCTCTATCGTATTAGTTCCTCCTATCTAAATATTTGTATATTTTATATTTATTTATTTATAAAAATCTTTATAAATTGTTTTCTAAATAAAGTTAGGACTATCAATTGTAGTACTTAGTGCGAGTTAACGCAATCCCTGTGGGTTCGACACTCTTAACT
>SKCR01036525.1:0-51329 GCA_019454045.1 Zanthoxylum bungeanum | reverse complement strand
ACAAACTCTGAACATGGGTCCTCCGGATAAGGAGAATTCTCTCTCTGCCCTTGTCGAACTGTTCAAATATCTTAGATACAGAAATCCCCATCAACAAGTAATGGTTAATAAACAGTTGATTATTTCTATTAAAGAAAAGTTTAATCATTTTATCTCAATTCATATTCGGAACAAATAAAGAAACACAATAAACTTTGAAAAAGATCACACATATTATCAGCAATATAAGACCAAGAAAATCAACATAAATATCGTCAAGGGGTGTGGTTTGGTGGCAAATGGTTTAAGATTTGGTTGTCAAGTCATGAGTTTAAGTTTAGTGGTACATTTGTTTTAAGAGTATGAGACAGTCGGGGGTTTAACCTGCTCCGTTAAAATCTGGGTCGGGTGATTTGACGATGGAGTTTTCAATATTTCCAAAAAATAAAAAATGAAAAAGCACACCTATATTAATGTGGTTCAATTTCATAGGGCCTCAATCCGGGGGAGACAAACATACTCTTGTTTTATTTTATTAATCACCAAGGAACTTACAAAGAGAGTTCTTTTTTTAAGAGATTACAAGAACTTTGAACCATCCATCTTTCGGAAAACTATCTTATTAATGATTGTTTGGGCAATATTTCACAGACCCCAAACAAGAGTAAAACCGTGGGTAAAGGCTCTCAATTGGAAGCTAATAATCACCACTACTATCAAGCCAATAACCTCTATAGTAACTACTCCGATAACCACCCTTAAGCCCACGATGCCACGATGAAAAGAGTAAGCGAAAACCTCTATTAAATATCTATAATATAACAAAGAGAGGAAAACTGGAAGATCATTTGTGTCGAATCATGTAGATCATTGTGTCTTTTGTTATTTTCATATTATTTATTTAGTTTTGGTTTTGTATTTATCTCCAACACTATCAAATTGATGTATATGATGTTAGTCCAAAAATCGACATAAACAATAATAAGGGATCTTACAAAGAAAACTCATCTTCCTTGAGATTACAAAACCTTTGAAACTCTCCTCGTCACATAAAATTTTCTTCTTAAATCTCTTTGATTCCCTAACCTTAGATATTATGTTTTAGTAAACTTCTACCGCGGTCAATCAATCCTCTAATGCCACGTCACTTGAGATCCCAATAACTAATACCAAAATAACTCAGTTGTCATACTTAGACCATAACTATTCAGATATTTCGATACAGATTCTCATTGAATGAATATTGGCGATGATTTGTTTATAGAAAAGTAGCGGTTCCATAAATCAAAACATGATATTAAAAAATCATATTTTAATAAAATTGTGTAAATATTTTTGTTTTTGTTTTTGTTTTTATTTTTTATTTTTTTTAGTTGCTATGGTGGGTTATACTTTTCTATACCACCATTGATGCTTGCAGCATCTATGACCAAAAGTTAGTCCCATCCCAAGTCACTTTGCATATATCATTTCCTAAACTACACAAATATAATAGCATTTAAAGCTCAACAACAACATAAAATGTTGGAGGATAGGCACACTGTGGGAAGCGTCTAATGCTTAGGTCTTTTAGGTGACGTCTAAAAAGATAGGTCAGGTGGTGATAGACAGTTTCATTTTTTATTTAAAAAATTAGAAAAAAATAATTTTAAGGGAAAAAACTATACAAACTCGCTTAAAATCGTGTAAGCGGCTACCTAGAATCGCCTAATCTCTGTCATCGCCTACAATCATTTTTATGTATAATCAAAACGACCATAATGTCCTAACGCCTATGGGCCATCAAGGACTTTTTTAGAACAATAGATCAATGACAAAACAATCAGTATGTTTTCATAAGCAGCCTCTCACTACGTTGTGTAAGAAAACACTCTTATCACTTTCAGAATTGTCTTAAGGACATTCCATTAATAACTAGTTGAAATCTTTAAATTTTAATTAAAATTAAGGATTTCAAATGTAAAAATAAAAATAAAAAAAACATCTATTTTCCATATATAGAGCTATAAACTTTAAAAATATGTCTATGACTAGACCCGGCCAAGGTTCCGGTTCCAACCGGTTCCGGTCCGGAACTGAACCGGTTCGGTTAGGGTTCTTACCCTGACCAAACCGATTGGAACCGCTGGAATCGTTCGGTTCCAGCGGTTCCAACCGAAACCGTATGGTTCCGGTTGGAACCGGAAGTAAAAAAAAAAGTCTATTTTTTCTATTTTTTAAAATTTATTATTAAAATTAAAAAAAAATCGGAAGGGGAACCGTAACTGAATCGGAACCGATCGGTTCGATTCCGGTTCCACACTTATGGAACCGGGAATTGGCCGGTTCGGTTTGGTTCCGATCCGGAACCGAACCGCCGACCAGCTCTATCTATGACTTCCAAAACTCAAGACTTCCCATCCGCTACTTTATTCTAAATTTTATCAAACTTTGAGAAGGTTGCACCATATGCTTTTAGCCAACTTTCCTTCATTATTATTAGTTTTTTTTTTCAAAAAAAATAATTGAAAGATTGCAATCATTTCTAAAAATGAGCTAATTACTGCTATTTAAAAACCATGCATATATCATGCAATTTATATAAAAATGTACATGACAACAACAAGACATATTTTAGCCACTACATGTATCAGATAATGATCTTACTATGAAAAATAAAAATAAAAACTACTTAACAACAATTATGATTATATATGACAATATTTGCAATTTTTTTTTAATTATACCTTTTAACTTGGTAGCTCTTCCAAAGATTTTTATCACATTTTTAAAGTTGTCGGTTAATAAAGCTTAAGTTTAGAATATGTAACCAATAATTCGAGAAATGTACCAATAAATATTGAGACATCAAATATAGTTGTAAAAAAGTCGGCATACCATATGAAAATTCAAAACTTGTTATGAGAGAGTAACGATTTATATCATTCATCATCACTAATTAACACGAGACAAATCTTTAAAAGCTCATGACATCTCAATCAAAAGATGATTCCAATTCAAAAACTTCACATTCAAATAATTTGAAATGAGCTTAGGCCTAAACCCACAAATAGAACAGATTTAAATATTGGGTCCAAACCAATGTTTCCGTCTTGTACTGTCAGTTTATCACACATCATTAACCAACCATTTCATGGTCTTAAGTTAAAGATGGAGTTTAGGACTTGACCCAAGAAAAAATTATGAGAATCTGAAAATATAATGAAGTCTTGATAAGAAAACAAGATTTTTTTGGTATTTTTAAAATCGGACCGACAATTCAAAAGGTTTATGTAGATATTGGATTTCGCATGAGGTCCACAATCAAGAATTTATATGATGGGGCACCAGCGATCCTGCAAAATAAATATAGAGTGAGTAGAGAGTTTCTACCCACCGGTGTGGTGGGTGTCGTAGGCACTCCAACGCTCAAGTCAGTAGTGAAGACGAGCGATTTATAAGGTGAGAGTAAGGTCTGAGGTTACCTTGACCTCCGTTGACTACTGTGAGGGCGGTGGGCTGGTGTTTAGAAGGTTATCTCGGGTCTGAGGTTACCTTGACCTCCGTTGACTTCTGTGAGGGCGGTGGGCCAGTGTTTAGAAGGTTATCTCTTTTGAGAGCTCAAGTATGAGAGTTGAGACTTTGATATATCGTATTTCTGAATTCTGCTTCTATCTATAGGTTGATAGATATTACCTTTTTAGTTGGCACAATAGCTATATTAATAAGGTAAAACCTACAATATGTTTTGAGGTCTTAGCTTTCGGTGATTAAGAATATTTGTATATGGGGGTTAGTATATTTTTTGGGAAAGAGATGATATGGTAGTTGGGAAATTAATTGAGTGTCTTTTGCACTGTCTGTTAATTTAGGATTTGGATAATAATGGTTTAAATTTTTTTAGGTAAGATACTGTTAGGAATTTGGGCTTTACTTGGATGAAAATATGATTTTGCCATTGGAACAAATTTGACATGTATAGTTTGTCATATACTTTTTAAGTCAATGAATATTTGACTTGAAAAGTATGCCGTCTGGAGTAAATCACGTAAGATTACATGGACGTTGATGTCGTATGTACCTGTCAAAAGTCATATCATGTTGAAGGAACTAAATAAATATCAAGTATAATCCTCCGTCGACCAATCTTGGAATTTGATTTCGCTTGGACCTGTCAACGATCAATCCATGTTAATGGAGCTAAATAAATATCTGGGATGATCATCAGTCTACCAATCTTGGACGTTAATTTCGTTTGGACCTGTCAAATGTAATATCATGTTGATAGAAATAAGTAAATATCAAAAATGAACCTCAATCGACTAGATCTGGATGTTGATCTGAGAGACTGTCAGGATTTTATAAGGAATGACCCTATCGATTGGACTAGATGAAAGCCAAGATAATCTCCAATCGACTAGACCTGCGAAGGTCCAGGGGAGTCTTCAATGTCGTCTGGACCAGATGAAGGTCCAGATCTTGATCTCGACTCGACATGAGCTATGGGAAATATTCCCGTCGACGGCCAGGATAATCTCCAGTCGACCAGACATGCTGAGGGTCCGAGGGAGTCTTTTATGTCGTCCTGACCAGATAAGTGTCCAGGTCTTGAACTGGACTCGATATAAGCCACAAGAAATATTCCCGTCGACTAGACCAGATGAAGGCCAAGATAATCTCCAGTCAATCGGTCCTAAGGAGGACTAGAAGAGTCTTCAATGTCGTATGGACCATAAGAAGGTCTAGGTCTTGAACTTGACTCGATATAAGCCATGAGGGATGTTCCCATTGAATAGACCAGATGAGGGCCATGATAATCTCCAGTCGATTGGTCCTGAGGAAGACCGGGGGAGTCTTCAATGTCGTCTGGATAAGGTGAAGGTCCAGGTCTTTAACTTGACTCGATATGAGCCATAAGGAATGTTCCCGTTGACTAGACCATATATAGGCCAAGATAATCTCCAACTGACTGGTTCTGAGGAGGACTAGGGGAGTCTTCAATGTCGTCTAGACCAGATGAAGGTCCAAGTCCTGAACTTGACTCGACATGAGCCGTGGGGAATGTTCCAATCGACTGGACCAGATGAATGCTAGGATAATATCCAGTCAACCAGACCTACTGAGGGTCTAGTGGAGTTTTATATGTCGTATGGACCAGGTTCCGGTTTTGAATTGGACTCGAAATGAGCCATTGAGAATGTTCTCGTCGATTAGACCAGATAAAGGCTAGAATAATCTCCAGCCGACTAGTCCTGAGGAGAACCAGGGGGGTCTTCAATGTCATCTGGACCAAATGAAGGTCCAGGTCTTCATTTATGTCGTATGACATTGCCTGCGAGCTTGAAACCACGAATCATGGTTAGCAACAAGGATAAAATACTTTTACCTGTCATTTGGTGATCTGGTTGTCTGAATTTTTTGATAGAATCCGGAAGTTAGCCAACGTTATCTTGTGGATACTGGGTCATCTGTATATTTTGGCTAACGCTACTGTGGGTTCATATTGTTGTGTCGAATGGAACTTGTTTGGCATATGACATTGCTTGTATAAGATCACGAATATTGTTAGTACCAAGGGAATGACATTTATATATGTCATCTGGGGTCAATGTCGTCCGGGGTCAATGTAGTCCGGGAAATTGATGGCTCTCCGAAGTAATCATGTTATGTCGTCTGGGTCAATGGGAGATCTTCTTACAAGAACTTATACTTTTTTTTGTCGCTGGAGAAGATGTTTCGTTGTCGTCTGGGTAATTAGAGACCAATGAAGAAAGTTTCATGTCAACCAAGAAGAACAAGTATCTTTATTTATCATATGGGGGATACAAAGGTCTTGATCTTCATGGTAAGCTACTTGAGTAATCGTAGCAACTTCATTTCAGAATGTCCCCAATCGACGACTTAGTTTGTCCCTTCTTACTCGTTGGAAGTAGATTTCATGAGATGAGCCTTGAATACTTGGGCTTTTGTCTTGTTACCACTATAGCCCTAGTGAGAATTTCGAGACTTCTTTTCGGAGGGAAAATGAGGCACCAAAAGGAAAAAAAAGAGGTATAAAAAGGCTTTGAAGGCTCATTTGCTTCATTCATAAAAAACTTCTATCATTTCGCAGGTTTGAAAGAGCTTTCTTCAAGATATTATTCATTCATTCCTCGTGTTCTTCAATATTCATAACATAGATTCAATATGTTCTTGTTAAATTAGGTATTTGATTCTTGGGGTTGTAGTAAGATTATTGGAATTGTTTTCGAGGATTAGAGTAGTTTGATCTTTGAGGCGGTAGAAACTTGGAATATTTAATGTTTGTAGGCTTGAACATTGTGCAGTTGTTTGATTCAATGTCGAGTGAGGATTTGATAGCTAGTAGTGATGTTCCAGTAGAAAGGTATATTAAATCCCCTCTGAGGATTAGTAACGAGTCGATTGAGGACGAGGCATTGAGTTGGTCGTGTGAAGACTTTGGAGAGGCTGGGATTCTAATAATAGTCTAGCCATTTTTAGGAATACCAACCAACGTCACTCCACTCAAGACAATTCCAGCCACTAGAGAGTCGAGTGGGAGCCCAAGTACAAGTGAGCCAACACATATCTTGACTAGGAACCCAGCCAGTCGAGGGATATGAAGTTAAAATACAGATTTTCTCAATCTATAGAGGTTAGATTAACAACGTCAACTGAGAGAATAAATTATAAAATATCTGGGTGGATTGGGTTTTATGAGCGCCCATTCATTGATGAATTTAGGTTCCATATACCCAAGTTAGTATAGGAAGTGTTGAACCATTACGATTTGGCTCTGAATGCGAAATACTTAGAGGATTCTATTGTCGATTGAGTGTATGACATTTTAGTTAGTGATTGAGTTTTAGGTGAGGGATTTGTTTATACCTACTACATGAAGGAACATTTAAGAGAGAATAGGAGATACCATTTATATCTTCGTCAGAAGAATGAACATTTGGTGTTAGGGCTTATAATGAATGATATGGGGGATTGGCAAAAATTTTACCTTTTTGTACGAGGGGAAAATGTTTTTGGGTCGACTGAAGTTGGGCGCATTCCTGAATATTGGAATTCGTCAAGTGATTTTTTTACTTTTATTTTCTATATTTACATATTTTGTTTGTATGACTAAGATATCTATCTTTCCATTTGTAGGTCTTCAGAATAACAGAACTTTTGATACAACCAGTTGAGTCGTCTGAAATACGAAATTCATCTTTAATTTACTTGCCCCTGACAGGAATTGGAGAGCCGTTTTGGAAGAAATGAGACTGAGATTGACCCTGTCATGGAACGAGGTTTTAGATTCAGAATGTACTATTTTGGCTAATTGTAGACAAATTTTGGTCGTCATATTGGGCATTTAGTCGTGTTGACTGACTTTCGGAAGGCTGCTGAAGAAATTTTTTGCGCAGTTGAAATCTTGTCGGGTCGATTCAATGTGCCATCACTTGAGGAGATAAAGAACAAAATAAAAAACAAAAGGGCCAAAGGAAATGAGCCTGAAGCTCAAAAAGTCAAGGTCCCAATTCCGAAGGAAGTGATTTCAATTGAGACTTCCCCTGCACCAAGACAGTCGACTGAGATGGTTATAGCGTCAAAAAAGAGGAAAGTCGTGGTTGAAGTGGAGGAGAATCTGAAGAATTTCATAGTGAAGATTCCTCATGAGTCATTTGTGAATTTCATAGTGAAGATTCCTCATGAGTCATTTGTAATTTCATACCCCTCCAGCCTCTCAAAGTTCATCAAAAGGCTCATTCTTGAAGAAGATGAACAAAGGCTGACTGAATTGGGCCTACTGGAGACAAGCAAAAAGGTTGAGCATTGAGTTACTAAGTAAGGGTTCTCAAGAACTTCCTTCTTTTTTATGCTTTCTTTTGGTCAAATGGGAAATAACACAAATGTTTTACCAGACTATGAAATGCGGTCTCTTCATGTAAGAATATGTTGAATTGAGCCAGAGGCGAATAAGGGAGTTGGAGAAGTCCAACACGGCAGTTAAGAAGGAGGGTGAGTCTCGACCTAGACTTCAATCAGGTCCAGACGACATTGAAGACTCTCATGTTGTGGGTTTAGGCCTAAGCTCACTTCAAATTATCTGAATAAATCTTGATATTACATATGAATCTTGAAATAATATGGTGAAGTTTTCGAATTAGAATCATTTTTTGATTGAGATGTCATGAGCTTTTAAAGATTTTGTCTCGTGTTAAAAATGTAGTGGCTAAAATAAAGGTTTGTGGGTTCCAGAACTTCTAACCTCAGGGCCACACAGTATGTTGTCGTATGGTCGTAGTCTCGGTGAAACTCGCACCATCTACTTGTGTCATTCCTAGTAGAACCGTCTCTGGAGTGTGAGGGCCATTTCACCTCGCTCCTCATCTTCTTAAGGACCGAGACCAGTTCTCCTAGAGAAATGGTGAAGTTGTAGTTTGGAAGTCTTTGGATGTTATATGAAGTCTTGTCTTGGACCCTGTATGGTAAGGGTCGGTGATCAAAATCTCGATTAAGAGGGTGATGATACCTCCTTTAATGAACTCTTCTGTCTACTGACTGCAGACCTTCGCCAGTGAAATCTTTGGGTCGCTTGGGAATATTTGTTATTCTTTCATTTTATAGATTGGAGGAAACTTCTCTCTTCTTGTTCCTTTTATCTTCCTCCCATCTGATTTTGATTTGGGCTTAGGCCATTACTTGATCCATAGTGTAGCATTGGACTTTCGTTAGCTTCTTATAAAGCCTGCTGTCTGCTAGCGGTCCATTTTTGAAGGCATTAACAACAATCGGCTAGTGGAGATCCGGAATAGATATTCTCTCCTTATTGAAATGAGCTACATAGCCTCGTTGAGATTCTCTCTCCCGCTTATGAATTGCATTGAGGTCATCTGTGGTTTTCTCAAGTTTACAAGAGATGGAAAAGTGCTCCACAAACTTATCAGCTAGGCCTTGATACGACCCAATAGTTCGATAAGGTAGATTGATGAATCAAGTGAGGGCGGGGCCTGCCAATGTCTCTTCAAACCCTCTGCATATTCCTGTAGACATTATCTTGTATTTATAATGGATCACATAATCGTTTGGGTCTGTGGATCCATTATATAACTTCATATCCGGAGGGCTGAACTTCCGTAGGAGTTCGATGGAAGTAATGGTCCCTAAGAAGGGAGTGTCTTAAATTGTTCCACTTTGAGTTTTTCTCACTGATAGTCTAACACCGGATAGGCTGGACAAAATTGCCTCTTTAAACTGTTACATTTCTTTGAACATGGTGGAAGCGACATGTTATGCTTGGTCGACTAGAAAGACTAGTTGACTTCTTTGGTGGCTTCAGAGAAAGTGGTTTGGTGGCGGATCATCATTTGCTACATCGTTGAATGATCCCAAGAGGTTGGTTTGAATTGTATGATTGTTAGGATGGTCCGGATTTTCACGATGTTGTTCTCCTCCTCTAAAGCTCATAACCATTCTTAGAGAATGGTCAATTGTGCGGCCATAGGATCTGGTGTCTGTTCGCTGCCACAAGCCATGAGTAGCCGTGTTGAAAGGATCGTAGACTGAGAAGATTTTTGCGTGCTATAAATCGCTAAGGCCCCATGGTGGGAGCCAAATTGTAGACCCTGGATTTCGCCTGAGGTCCACAATCAAGAATTTATATGATATGACACTAGCGATCCCGCAAAATAAAGGTAGAGTGAGTGGGGAGTTTCTACCCACCGATGTTGTGGGTGCCGTAGGTATTCTGACGCTCAAAGTCAGTAATGAAGACGAACTATTTATAAGGTGAGAGCAATGTCTTAGGTTACCTTGTCCTCTGTTGATTGCCGTGAGGGCGGTGAGATGGTGTTTAGAGGGTAATCTCTTTTGAAAGCTCAAGTATGAGAGCTGAGATTTCGATCTATCGTATTTGTGAATTTTGCTTCTATTTATAGGTTGATAGATATTACATTTTTAGTTAGCACAATAGTTATATTTATGAGGTGGGACCTACAACGTATTTTGAGGTCTTAGCTTTCGGTGATGAAGAATATTGGTATATGTGGGTTAGTATATTTGTTGGGAAAAGAGGGAATATGACAGTTCGGGAATTAATTGGATGTCTTTTGGGCTGTCTGTTAATTTGGGCTTTGGATGAGAATGGTTTAAATCTTTTGGGCCGAATACTATTAGAAACTTGGGCTTTACTTGATATTGGGCCCGAGATGAAAATACAATTTTGCCCTTGGAACAAATTTGGCCCGTATAATTTAATAAGTCAATAATTTGATCGGTTGAACCGTTCAAAAAAATCGACAAAACCGACCTACGTCATAATTTTTTTTATTTAATTAAAAATTATAAAAAAAAAATATTAATTTTTGATTTTTTTTAAAACAAATAAATTGATCCGGTCTGATTTACCGATTTTGATCGGCTTTCTTACAACCCGATTTTTACCCATTAATTGGATTGGACTGACGGCCGGTTCCCGACTAATTCAACCAGGTCCGGTTGTGGATTTTTCCATTTAACAGCAATTTCAATGCCCAACAGATTTAGTACAAAGTTCAAAGCTAATGAGGCGGGTACAAAGAAATGAGAGTATCCTATCAGAGTTCATATGCTCGCAAAACTACAGTAACTTATTACAAAACCATTAGTCTAGCGGTACAAGAGAAACCAAAATTAAAATTATGAACAGCGCGGGTTTATATACAGCTCTATGCAGCGAGTAAAGATTCTGGATCCAACAGGCGAACAGTCTCTGGAAAATCCGATCTTTGTCCAGCGAGGGAGTAATATGCAAGTATATGAGCTGGATGTTGGTTGACTGACGGGTTTCCAAGCTGATCAATGTCGGAAACTAATCTAGGAGGTATCAACTCGATATTCCAATAGGGGCGGGCCATTCTCAAAATATCACGGCCATCTCTTGATGCTCGATAACCCTGCACCCATAAATACCTCAGTGAGGTCAGTTGCATCACAGCAGTTGCAAGTGCGCGCTCACTGAAGGAACAGCCCCTCATTTCTAGTTTTTGCAAGTTAGGGCATCCCGTGGAAAATGCTATAAGCCCCTCATCAGTCTCGCCGACACAGCCCAAAAGCATCCATCTCACATTATGACTGTACTGCCCAACATATCTCAGACCTGTATCCGTCAAACCCCCCTGTTGGAGATACAGAGCAAATCGTCTCAACTTATCACATCCCATCAGTAAAGCTCGAACTCCATTGTCAAGTGGAAAATCTGCTATCTTCTCTTGTCGGTCAAGTAAAACTAGTCGAAAATCAGAGATATTTCTCAAGTTGGCACCAATACACTCCAGAGATTCATTTGTAATATCTGAGACATAAATTGCAATGTACTCCAGCTCTAAGCAGCCCTGAGCCAAAGCAATTAATCCTCTTTGCGAAACAAGACCTTCTTCATCCTCCATTCCCTGCTCATCAGCCCCTCGCTCAATCCTAAGCTTCTTTAGCTTCGTACAACTCCAAGCAAGAACTTCTAATCCTCTATCCCCGATTACATTCCTTGTCTGCCCATAGGAAAAGAAAAATAAGAATTTCAGTTAATCTCAAATCCAGAGAACATAGACATCTCTCTGATTTTCTAAAATATTCTTCAGAATTTGGTGATTTACATTGCCCTACAATTTCAAATTATCCTCAAGCCGATTAACACAGTATATAAAACAAACAGTTCTAAAATATACCCCACAAAACAGAAAAACAAAACAAAAGAAAAACCATGATTTAGGATATATATATATATATATAGCTGTTAAGCAAATAAGAATATAAAACAAAACCTTACTTAAACAACTCACATGTAAAACACATATGAACTCAAACAGTTTTTCCCCATAGCAGTAGACAAAAGAATAGTATGAGTAAAATAAAACAAACAAAAAAGTTGATTCTACCTCAAGAATTTCTAAGTTGGGACATCTCCGAATCAACAGACAATGGTCCTCTGTGTTAAGTAATGCATAGAGGAGATCCAACTTTTTCAGAATGGCTGCGGAAGGGAATACTATCGGCATATGGCCTTGCTCCATATAGGATAGACCCAAACAACATACTCTTGAGGGGAATGCTACAGCAGAGTACCTCTCCGATTCATGATTGAAGGATCCCCCACAAAATTCCTCTAAAGCAGTTGCAGCTTGAAAAAAATTAACAAGGTCCAAGAGTTCGCAGTCATTAATTTTTACAGAAACCAATGACCGACAATTTCTGGCTATAAGTTCAAGGTCTTCAAAGTTGACTTTGACAAGATAAGTCATATAGAAATTTAATGTTTCAAGAACTGTGTTATATGAAGCAAGATCATGAAGCCATTCACCATCTTTCTCAAGAATTGAGCTCTCCTCCAAAAAAAAAGTTCTTAATTGCCTGTTGAGACACAACAAAAGCAATAGAAACATAAATCTACTAAGTCTCACTGGATTAAAACTTCGATACAAGGAGAATTATCTGTAACTAATTAGCATAACACGTTCCCAGGACCAAATCAAGAAAAAGAAGACATATCTGAAATGATCCATTTAAATGGAATACAATACGTCAACCAGTTCCTAGGCCTAGATCATCTACAAAAGTTAAGAAATCACACAAGTTGGCCACTGCATGTCACTTTAAAAGAAGTTGAAAAAAATATACCAATAATTATTAACATTAACCCCACAGAAAAATTAAAATAACATTTGGAGACACATGTTTTCACACTTTTGTTTTGAAGGTGTTAACTACTCCATTAAATAGTCATTTTCATGTTAATGCCGAGCTCTCAATTTGCCGATTAACAGTCATTCTCATGCCAATGTCTACGCTTCCCATCAGGGCGGTAACTCATTGGTTCTTAGACCTTCACCATGCTTTCAACCCCAAGCGAAAAAATGTCAATATGGGAAAAATCTGAAAAGCCCCAATTTTTACTACAGTAGAAGAATTAGAGTCAAGAAAGACAACTGTCAAAGAGAAGTCCATAACTTACACGCTTCCTAATTTCATCAAAATGCACTTAAAATTAACAAGAGAACAGATATTGACATTATAGCAGCTTCGCTTCAAGCAAAACAAAGAAAAAACTAACAGATGACTAAACTAACATTCCATTAAACTAACAGACGAATACCCAACTTGCTTCTATTTTCACAAAATCAATCTTCTAAACACATTAAAATACTATAAACCCTTCAATCAAGTAATCAATCTGTCAGTAAAATATGCAAATTTCTTCAAAGTTTTTAATCTTTCCAAACAAGTTTATGCATTTGAAATTGAACCATAATTAGACACAAGCCATGAACAAATTGAAGATCTCTGCACTTCAATAACACCAGATAAACAGAAACAAGTATATATATAAATAAATTATAAAAAAAAAAAAAAAAGCACAGGTAAGTAAGCAAGCACCTGCACGAGCGACTCACGTGCAGAAGCCCATCAGTAGAGAAACCAGAACACTTGTCAAGCTTCAAAACATGAAGATCCCTCCCTCTCGCCCTGGACAAAACCTCCAGATCCGAATCTGTCACAATCATCCTCCTAAAATGAACCGACTTCAAACAATTAAAAGACGACGCCATCTCCTGAACCCACGGAGTCACGTAGCCGCCCCAATCCTCAGGAATCAAATTAAACATCGCCGCTCTAGGCTTCCCCTTCAACTTCAAGGACTCCAAGTTCCCAAAACGACACCGTAGCCGCTCAGGAGTCGTCGTATAACACAACGCTATCGTTATATGCTTACGCGTGGTCGCGTCGAGCTCGTACCACCTCCTACACACCAACGACACCACCGCGTCTCTATCCTTGGGATCTTCTATGTACGGCACCACGAAGTCAAACAGCGTATCAGTATCCGGCATCCCACTGTTCATTTTATTTACCTTTTTGTCCTCCTCCCCATTCGTTCGTTCTGATATGAGAAATTTAAATTTTATTTTTAATTTAGTAGTGAGTGAGATTGAGAAAGATAAACTGGTAATAAAGATAACTGAGTGGTGGAACAAATAGACGGTGGAAATTATCGGAGAGGATGGAATCAGACGGCAACAGTTTAAAAAGTTTGTTGTATGAAAGAGAGCATACCCAGGGTTATATGGCCGTTGGATTCACCCGACCCAACAAGGATGAATCCAACGGCAGATGCCCTTAGTATGAACAAATCCAGGGATATCTTAGCATTGACTTATTTTGATTATACTAAGTCATTGTTAAAGTACTCATTATCAAGCACGGAACTTAAACGGAGTAAGTATAATATCCAGTTGTTCCAAATTCTTACAAGAAATGTACTATCTAAACTCGAACTCAGGATTTAACAATCAAGTTCTAAGCTCTTTACCACCAAATTACACCCCTTAAAGACCAATCCGTTCAATTTTAGCTCGGTGAATTTAATACCTTATCTAACTATGAATGGTGTGATGGAAAATATATTTAGATCTGATTCAAAAGATTCAAATACGAAAATTCGGATCCACAATAATAAAAATATGGATTCGGGTATATTTTTTAAAGATCCATACGAATCTAAATTTAGATTCAAATTTAAGTGAATAGAAAATACATATATCCGAATAAAAAATAATAAAAACTATTAAAAACTATTTTTATTTATAATTTTATACTTAGATTTTTTGGATGAATTTTAAATTGTAAATGTTATTTTAGATATGAAATTATTATTGTTTTGTTATAAATATTATTTTATTTTATTTTAAGTATTTAAAATTAAATAATTTGAAAATAAAATTAAAAAACTGAATTTTTTACGGATCCATATATCTGGAGGTCCGCATAAAAATATATGGATTTAGATCTATAAAATGAAATGTAGATTCATATTCATATTTTGCTTTCCGAGGGCCATGTGGAACTTAATAATTGTATAATTTGATTAAAGATAAATCATCAAAATAGTCTTATCAAAAGACAATAAGAACCTAAGATAATTGAAGATTTAAGTGAGATTGTTATAACTCTTATATTTATTGGAGATCTACCTAATGATCTCCTTAATAATACTTTAATTTTTTAATAATCGACGTTCGAGCCAACTTATACGCACCTCGATTAATCCTCGGGACCTGGGCTCCGTGTCCTCAGAAGTTTTCCAACACATATCAGGGTAAGTCGCTTATTTTTTACACCAGGGGGTATGACCATAATGGAAATGCATCTAGTGAGATTCGAACCTTGAATTTGAGAGAGAGCAAACCATTTAAACCCAAAATTTTTACCACTGGATACTAAAAACAGCAAAAATGTCATATGATAGATTCAATGTTCATTCACTAATCGTATGTGCGCGAAAAACATAAAATCCATTACACAAATATGAGTATTTAAAGACCTAAATGATTTAATTCAGTTAGTTTTATCTATATTTTGAATATTGATATTGTGTATAGTATGTTAGAGTCCCCAAAGTGTGTGGCTTGGAGGTGTAGGGCTTAGGATCTGACCTTGAGGTCCAGTGTTCGAATTCAGATAATGCGTTTCTTGTAAGAGTCTGAGACAGATGAGGTTTTTACCTACTTCGCTTAAGCCCGGAAGGGGTGGTTTGGCGACGGGATAGCTTCCCTAAAGTGTGTATATATATGAATTGTAAAATTTTATGATTTTTTTAATCACAGATGCTATTTATACTATTGAGCACTTTCCGGCACCGAATTTTTGTTATTTTCATTTTTACATCTAAAATAAAAAGAATCAAAAAATGATTTTTGAATCAATGCATTATATCTAAAATGGTATAAATCACTAATCTTATTTATTTTGGGGTTTTTGGCGGTAATTCGGGTAAACGTAGCGGATCGCGAAAATCAAAATTTTTCGATTTCAATTATTTTTCTTGGGTAATTAAAATAAACTAATTTATTTCAATTACTCAATATTTAATAATTTAAATTTTACCCAAAAAAAATCAGATTTTTCAGAAATTATCAATTTACCCCAAAACTTTGAATTTTAATCATTTTAGCCTAAAATTGTCGAAAACAAATTTAATTGATTCCAAATCAATTCCAAAATGATTTATTCATGTCTAATACATGAAATTTTATTTTGCAATTTCAGAAAATAATTTTTCCTAAATTACCGAATGGTCTCTCAATTTTCAAGAATTTGTAATTTGGTCCTTTATGTTCAAAACATGCCCAAATCAATTCCAAAAATTTCCAAATTTAATATACATCATATATACATCTAAACTCATCACATATATGAAAAGCCCCAATTTGTATGAAGGTTGGAAATCCTAATTTTATAATTGCATAAATTAATTAAATTAACACCAAATTAATTCAATTCAATATTTTAATTCAATTTTTCCAACACCAATTGAGTCTCACCAACATGAAATATACCAAGAACAATTCTAGGTCTAATATGAGAGGCTACTAAACTCTATAATGGCAACAATCCATCAATATGGCTAAAAGTATGCTTAAAAAACAATTTAAAGCATACTAATTCAAAATACATGCTTTCATCTTCATTCATTCACCCAATCATCATAATAAAAATAATAGAAAGTAGAGGAAAAACTAAGCTAATCATATTCAAGCTTATGAACATAGAAACAATTTTCTAGAAGGCAAAAGTTTGAAATTCCTTACCAAATTTCTCAAATTATTAAGCTTTTCTTCCTTTTATTTTTCTTATTTTCTCCTCTTGCTTTCTTTTGTATTTTTATCTTAGGGTTGATGGAATGGTAAAACAAAAATAAAAAATGGCATATATATTTTCCTTTCTAACACCGAAAATTACAAGGGAAAAAATAACCACAATTTCAATTTTTGTTTTAATTTATTGGAAATTAATTTAATTTAATTTGTGGTATCAAATAACTTAAATAAGTCAATACTTATCACAAATTAGCCTATTAAATCATGTCAAATTAACTAATTAAATTGGCCATAATTTCCAATCAAAAAAAATACCATTTGTCTTATCTTTATAAGAAAATGGATATTAAATATTTAATGGATTTAATTATTCAACAATTGAATAAATAAATAAATAAATATAAATACCTTAAAATATATGTATTATATTTACATTAAATAATCAAAATACATATATTAATTATAAATGTCAAATTTCACAATTCGACATTTAATAAATGGCCACAAGCATGTATTTTCGTTTAACCGTTAAACTACTTATAAATAATCAGTATTATTTATTAAAGTTTCCCTAGTGCCCAATGAGTATATCTCATTAGTGAGACTCTCTAGGTTCAGGCATATCCGTCACGAAATCTAATTTCGTGTCCATAATCTACACATCCGTAAATTATGATGAACACAGATAAAATCTCTGAACCATACAGGTCGAGGTCACTACATACGTATAATCCTTCCGTCACAGGTATTTGGATTATCCCAGAGATATAGATAAAAACGTCAAATCTCTTTAGGTATAATCTCATCGACGATTCTATTAGCAATCTTTTAAAATAACACTTAGAACTGATTTCTACAGTATACCACAGGCATATGGGTTTTAACAGATTGCTAATTCCATAATGGATATCTATGCTATGTACACAGAACTGACGGATCTTATCTTGATACGCACATGATATCATAAGGATCAGTCCACACCTAACGAACAGGCGGAGGTCTGATCTGAATAGATCGGTGACGTAACTGCCATCAAAGTGTGGTGGATACCTCATATATCCACAATGGTACCTCAAGTCGGAGGATCACTATGCTCACTCAACCCGAGAAGATTCTTATTGACGTTGGTGTACCATCTATTAAGAATCTTCGACGAGTCGTTCAATGTTTATCCAATATAAACATCTATGTGTCTAAACGAGTCTCCCGAGACTCGTGATTCATTAAGAAACCATTAGAATCTAACATTCAAATATACGACACGTACCGGTCTCAACCAGTTTACTTACTGACCAAGTAATTATAAATCTTGACCAGGAACAGTTAAATAATGATACTGTTATGATACGGCTCAGTGTCAGTTGCGACGCTTTTGAAACTGTATCATAACCAATCATTCTATGGTCATTTACGTCTTTACCATATAATAAAAGAATTTATATTAAAAAATCTGTCTATTTTATTCATTAATAAAATATTTACAAAAGTATTTACAGGGAAATACATAAGAAATTGGCGCTCAGAGCACCAACCCTAACAAAATCTTTCACTTACTCTAGTGCCAATATCGATTGTATCTAATACCTATCGAATCCACAAGCTTATCGAATAACTTCGGAGGTATAGCCTTCGTGAGTAGGCCTGCTACATTATCTTCACTAGGAACTTTACACATGACAATGTCACCTCGCGACATAATCTCTCGAATAATGTGGTATTTTCGTTCCACATGCTTCGACTTCTAATGCGCCCTCGGTTCTTTTGCTTGCACAATGACACTAGTATTATCACAGTATAGCGGAATCAGATTCTCGATACTTGAGACAACTCCCAATTCTGCGATAATCTTCTTAATCCAAACAGCTTCTTTTGCGGCTTCAAAAGCAGCAATATATTTCACCTCTGTGGTGGAATCAGCTGTAGACCCCTGTTTGGAACTTTTCCAACAAATTACACCTCCGTTATGGGTAAATACGAATCCTGATGTAGACTTTCTATCATCGGAATCCGATTGGAAATCAGAATTCGTATACATATTAACCTGCAGTTCATTTCCTCATAAATAATAAACTTATCCTTAGTACCTTTAAGATACTTCATGATATGTTTAACAACCATCCAATGGTCATTTCCTGGGTTTGAATGATATCTATTGGTTACACTAACCGCGTAGCTAATATCAGGCCTCGTACATAACATGACATATATTATGCTACTCAAACACAAAGCATAAGGTTGATTAGACATTCTAATCTTCTCATCTTCTATTTGCGGGCACATCTTCTTCATAAGATAAATGCCATGTCTGAACGGTATGTTTACTGTCTTACAGTTGGTAAAATTGTACCGTTCTAAGATCTTATCTATGTACGTCGATTGGGATAACCCAATAAGCTTTCTGTCTCTATCTCTATAAAGCTTTATACCCAAGATATAAGAAGCTTCACTCAGGTCCTTCATGGAGAAATTCTTACAGAGGTAAGCTTTGAAACCTTGCATCATTCCTATATCATTCCCAATGATTAGGATATCATCGACATAGAGAACTAAAAATACAATCATACTCCCACTGACCTTCTGGTACACATAGGATTCTTCTGCATTCTTGAGAAAACCAGACAATCTAATAATCTCATCGAATCGAAGATTCCAACTTCCCGAATCATTTTTAAGTCCATAAATGGACTTTTTAAGCTTACAAACCATGTCTGAGGTTTTGCTGGACACAAAACCCTCCAGTTGTTTCATATAGATTTCTTCGTCAAGAAACCCATTAAGAAAAGCCATTTTGACATCCATTTGCCAAATCTCATAATCATGGTAAGCAGCAATAGACAATAAAATCCTTATAGACTTTAGCATCGCAACTGGTGAAAAAGTTTCATCGTAGTCGATACCAGGTCGCTGCGTGTAACCTTTGGCTACCGATTTGGCCTTAAAGGTTTTAACCTTTCCGTCAGGCCCACGCTTCCTCTTGTAAACCCATTTACTGCCGATAGGAATAATTCCTTTAGGAAGCGGAACCAAGTCCCAGACTTGATTTTGATGCATAGAGTCTAACTCTGATTTCGTGGCCTCTTTCCACTTCGGGGAGTCGATGTTCAACATCGCTTCTCTATAGGTATAAGGGTCGGTCTCTTCAATTAAGAGAAAATCCAGACTCTTTTCTTGTATCAAATACAAGCATTCAGGAGGCATAGACACCCTTTGGGACCTACAGAGTGTATGAGTTGAAGGTCTTTCATCTATTTGAACATTTGGTTCCTCCACTGGTTTGTTAGTTCCATGTTGTACTTCATCAAGTTCAACCTGTCTATGATTACCTCATTCAAACAAAAAAATTTTCTCAAGAAATTTTGCAAAGCGAGCTACGAACACATTTCTATGCTTGGTATCATAGAATAAATATCCTTTCGTATTTGAAGGATATCCAACAAACCTAAACTTCTGCCCTCGAGGCAAAAGCTTATCCTGTTGAGCCATCCTGACATAGGCAGGACAACCCCAAATCTTAACATAATTAAGATTCGATTTCATACCAGTCCAAATCTCATATGGAGTTATAGAAACAGTCTTGGAAGGAATCTTATTTAAAAGATTTGTAGCAGTTAAAAGAGCATATCCTCATAAATAATAAGGTAAATCTGTAAAACTCAACATCGATCGAACCATATCCAATAAAGTCTGATTTCTTCTTTTGGACACTCCATTGTGCTGTGAAGTACCGGAAGAGTATATTAAGCGAGAATCTCATTCTCTTTAAATAATCAGTGAACTCACCTAGATTTTAGTCGTCTACTTTCCTTCAGCACCTGCAACGAATTACAAATGTGAATTGGACAAACAGAATCCAAAATCCAGCTGGAGGACATAGCTTCACAAGCTAAAGAGATATCAATAATGGGAAAAATAAAAGTACCTGAAGTAGATGCTATTTCCTTTTTGATTTGTGCCAAATAGTCAGGACAGTTCCATTGCCAGTGGCCAATCTTACTGCAGTGGTGGTATTTGTCTACGGCAGCTCTCTTGGGTTTAGCTATCTTACCATGGGGTGGAAGATTTGTACCTTTCTTCTTATTCCCTTTCTATTTAGAATGGGAAGAATGGGGAAGAGCAGTGGGTTTAGGAGGGCGAGTCGGTACTCCCTTCCTCAAATCTTTCCCCGATGTTACTAGTATCTGATGAAACTCTTGGTAAGTACAGCTAATCTCATTCATGTTGAAATACACCATAAATTGGTGATGAAGCCGGTAGAGATCCAAGGATGACACTTCATCATAAAGTGTCATTACGAGGGAAATTGTAGTGCCTCAACTGTTCGATCAAATAGGTCAGATGAAGCATATGAGGGCTCACAGCCTGTCCCTCTTCCAACTTTGCATGGAACAGTTCCATAACAATCTTATGAACCAAGACCTATTCTTGGTTCATAAAATATTCTCTTAACCGCGTCATCATAATATATGCGTCGGGCAATCCAAATTATTGCCTCTTAAGCTCCAATCCCAAGGAATTGAGAACATATGATTTGACACGTCTATCATCATCTCTCCATTTTTGGAGAGTCTCATGTTCCTCTGGTGTAGCCTCAGGTGCTATCACCAGTGGCAATGGACCTTCCAACAAATATTTTATTTGTTTGAGACCCAAGAACAATTCTCAGATCCAAATCCCAATCTGCGAAATTTTCAGTCCCTTTAAGCTTGTTTGTATCTAGTATATGAGCAAAAGGATTAGGAGCAGATATCGCCATCACAAATCTATCATATAGATAGTAAAAAAAACAGTTAGCAGCATAGCAGTTTCATAATAATATAAATCAAACAAAGAATAAATAGATCATGGATTTTTAATCTAAAAATGTCTCTCCCACTATAACATGCAATATTTTAATCCACAAACAGAATGCAATCAAACAATTATTCAAATTAAATTTAATAGCGAAAGGTGGATCCCATGAATATATTTCAGCTCACAGTTTTGGCACGTTCTCACCTACGTATATTCATTAGGTAGACAACACATTGTCAATCACTCAATAGTGACTTCTAAGGTCCAGTCCTGGCCGTTTCTCATTGTGACAGCTTTGGAACGTTCACAAAGAGGCGTACCAAGGTTAAACTTATCAATGAAAATTTTAAGATACTTACGTAGTCCTGACAGCTTTGCCATGTTCAGGTTTTCCGCTTTCGCTTGAATTTATCTAGTATCATATATACATCAGGTGTGGATAAATTTATATCAACTACACCCTCACTGCTTTGTCACGATCTTGGATGCAGCCATTGAACAGATATCCACAAACTTTATTGACAAGACGGACGAAGAAATATGTATCCAATTACTACTTTCAAAACCTTATTAAAAAGAGATTTTCTGCAAAGATGAAATATATTTAATTTAATCAAATTAAATAAATACAAGCATGTATCATGCAAGAACATAATTAAAATAATGAATTTAAAGGCTAATTCATATCATGTGTCGAGGTTCAGACCTACTCTGATACCATTTTTGTTGAGTTTTGGCAACTTTTCGGGCTCGTTATTATATGAAGGGTGAAACATCTAGGATGGGTCCATAAGTGAGAATATGAGAAAAAGCAATCAGCTATAAAATTTGAGGCTCAAGTTTAATCATGGGGACGACTTCTTCCATTCTCCCGCGAACAAGCAAGTGAAGGAGCGTCGTCAGAAGTCTCCATCTAGGATTGAGTTTTTGAATGAAATGTAATGTCAGGAGTGGGAGATTGAATGATTTCTCTCAACCCTCGATGTTAGCGTTGAAAAAGTTCCTACAGGAGAAATTGTGGCTGTTGTTTAACCTGTCAGTCTTCTAGTTCTCCAAAGGGCTCGGTTCAGAAGGACATTGTTAAGAATTTTTCAGAACTACGAAGGAACTATTTTCAATAGAGCCTCTCTTAGAATGACCCTCAAAGAGATGTAAGATGGACATTAGATCCCTTGAATATGAATAAGACTTTCTCTTTCTTAAATAAAAACTTGTCCATCGATGCTTGTTTATTATTTGAGCGGGAAAGACATGTGTAATATTCTTGTGAGATACTTGTGATTGGGATACATGAAGGGATGCAAGACATGTAGGAAAAGTGTGCACCTCTGTGGAACGTCAATCCCCGGTGTAATTGTCAAACCCCTGGACTAGAACGTTAACACCCAATGACTTGGATCTTTGAAGAGTATAACATGAAGACCTGCGTGGCATTTGACACCTCGGGTATCCATAGCACACTCGACGAGTGAGTCGGTATGGTTGTTTTTTTCTTAAAGATAATCATAGCATGAATAGATAGTGAATGGCTCTGGTACTACGCTGCCTCTAGGTTTTCATAGCGTGGGGAGGGATAATTCCCCCACGGAATTTACCGTATAGTGTTGGAGGTGCATAGCACAGGGAAGGCCTACAGGCCTCCGTGACATTTGTAGCCTCGGAGGTAGCCTCGGGATATGCCTAGTACAGGGAGAGAGAATGCCCATGTGGTGTTGATCATCCCATTTCGAATCAGTAAGAACATAATGTGGGGAAGATCTGAGGATCTTTGTGGCGTTTGCAGACTCGGGATCTTCCTAGCATGGGAAAAATCTCATAGGGTTGGCCGCCCCTTCGATCCATAGCTCGATTCTCCGAGAATTTATATTGTAAGGTCTAAAATTATTATTTTGGGTAGCATGAGGCATGACGTTATCTCAGACTCCCTTTTTGTTTCTTTTGGGTCAATATGAGGTATGTGATACATCACTCTCATTGTACTTGTCTTGTTTTTTTGTCCTGGTTTTTGTTTTGATGGATGACTCAGAGTGGGACGCCATTTCTAATCTCCATAGTGATTATCGAAGGTTGAAATCTTCCCTCACGGTTGGCTTGGGGCTATATTTGTTCTGTTGAGGCCATATTTGATGGCATAATGAGGGTACATTCCATTGTGACCAATTTATTGTGACGGTTCAGGGCTGCATTTGTTCTGTCGAGGCTATATTTGATGGCAAAATGAGGATAAATTCCCTTGTGGCCAATTTTTTGTGATGGCTCGAGGCTGCATTCGTTCACCCGAGGCCATATTTGATGGGACAATGAGGGAATATTTCTTTATGGCTAAGTTACTGCACCGTTTTGGGGTCGGTTTACGTCCCACCGAGGGCTTATTATATTTATTGGCATAAGACCGAAGTTTCTCCCCCATGGCTAAGTGTTGATGGCACAAGGAGGGAACATTCCCCTGTGACCAAGTTACTGCACTGGCTCGGGGTTGAGTTACATCACACTGAGGCCTTATTATATTTTTTTAACATGAGACTAGAGTTTCTCCCCATGGCCAATTGGTGATGGCAAAATGAGGGAATATTCCCTTGTGAGTAAGTTACTACACTGGCTCGGGGTCGGGTTACGTCCCACCGAGGCCTTATTATATTTGCTAGCATGGGGCCGGAGTTTCTCGCCCATGGCTAAGTGTTGATGGCACAGAGAGGGAACATTCTCTTATGGCCAAGTTAATATACCGGCTCGAAGTCGGGTTACATCTCATCGATGTCTTATTATATTCGCTA
The DNA here is from genome assembly GCA_019454045.1 of Zanthoxylum bungeanum. Lineage (NCBI taxonomy): Eukaryota > Viridiplantae > Streptophyta > Magnoliopsida > Sapindales > Rutaceae > Zanthoxylum > Zanthoxylum bungeanum. The sequence goes on along the minus strand of SKCR01036525.1, from coordinate 27,184 downwards.
GCATGGGGCTCGCGTTTCACCCCTGGCCAAGTGTTAATGGCACAAGGAGGGAATATTCCTTTATAGCCAAGTTACTGCACGAGCTCGGGGTCGGATTACGTCCCACAAAGGTCTTATTACATTTGTTGGCATGAGACTGGAGTGTCTCCCCCACGGCCAAGTGTGATGGAACAAGGAGAGAACATTCCCTTGTAGTCAAGTTACTACATTGGCTCGGGGTCGGGTTACGTCCCACTGAGGCCTTATTGTGGTTTGTTGGGTCGGATTACGTCCCACAAAGGTCTTATTACATTCGTTGGTATGAGACTGGAGTGTCTCCCTCATGGCCAAGTGTGATGGAACAAGGAGAGAACATTCCCTTGTGGCCAAGTTACTGCATTGGCTCGGGGTCAGGTTACGTCCCACTGAGGCCTTATTGTGGTTTATTGGCATGGGGTTGGAGTTTCCCCCACACGGCCAAATATCAAAGTTGTTTTACTGGCCTAAGTATGTCTGCCAAAGTTCCTTTCGGTGTTGATGGCATAAGTGTGGGAGAAAATCGGGAAAATGCCACTGTATTTGAAGAATTACTAAGCATGTTAAGTGAATGTGTTCCAATAGTGGAATTACTTGGGGTTCGAGCATCAAAGTTTGTTAGTGGTATATTCCCCTAAATGAATGAATGAATTAATTTTGTTGAAAATAGTTAAGTATGGAAAGTTGCTGCAACACCTCGGGTCTTTATCCAGTTTTCAATTTATAAAAAAAAAAATAAGATGTGCAAATAAAAATTTCATACATTCATTTGAAATTAAGTGTTTACTACAAAGAACCCCCTTGGGGTAACCACAAAAGAACAGCAGGAGGATGTACATTAGTAGTAGGGCTGGCAGCAGCAGAAGTAGACGATGAAGGGTCTGAAACCTCTTCAATCAGTTGACCGGCGTAGTCACACACGTATAACGCAAGCGCACATATCGTTAAAGTAGTATAAATGTATCGATCCCTCGAGGTCTTAATACCTAAACTATTAATTTATGAAGCCAAATTTTTACGAATATTTATTATATTGGTTGTTTGATTGGATGATGACTTTAAACTAAAATAAGTAAATAAAGTAGCGCGAAAGTAAATTAAGGGAAATTCATTAGTAAGAAACTATCTAGAGTTGTGATTTCTTCCAATATCTTTTAAAGATGAAGTGGTTATCTCATGTTTGTACAATATATCGATTTATTAACCTGGAACACGAAATTATGAAAAATACTATGTCGATGGCCAGATGTAAATACCCAGTAAAACCTAATTAATCATATGCCTATGTTAATCAAGTTACATGAATTCATTAAGTTTAAGTGCCAATTGTGGCTATGCCCGCCCGACAGGTATATGTCTATCCAGGAAGGAAATCTATTAAGGGGTATCTAATCCTTAAGGGAGATCGTGAGCTATTAAGTCTAAGTCTGAAACCTAAAATTCATTTGTCAAGTCTATTTTAAGTTTACCACATCAATCTTATTAATGGCCAGTTAACAAGAAGCATTAAGCTTAAGACTTAATAAAGCAACCTTTATAGGTGATATTGGAATTCATCACAATCCCAGATAACGGGTTTAGTTACGACACATATCTAAGGCCGGTAAAAGCTTAAATAAGGTAAATGACATAAAGTAAATACTGAAATTAAAAACGTAAATAAAACAATAAAGAAATTGTTGGGTTAGAGGATCCACTTTTATTACTTCTATTTTAGATATCTCTCTTATCATAATATATTAACTTTGCGTGATAATTACCAACCAACCATATAGACGGTATCCTGATTTAGTCAGATTTATAATTAATTCCAACCGACTATAAAGACGGTATCCAATTTAGTAAGATTAAAATCAATTTAATTAAGTCCAACTAACTATAAAGGCGGTATCTCATTAATTTAAGTTCTAAATAGTTTATATATTATAATTAAGGGAGATTAATCTAAAGATTAGTAACAAAAGCTTTACCTTTCACCCCAGTAGAGGGGAGTTACCTACTCATACTGAAAAGTAAAATAAAGACTAAAAAGTAAAATAAAAAAGAACTATTGGGTAAAATAAATAAAATTAAATACAGAAAGCTATAAATAAACAAGCAAGATACAATCTTCTTAGTATTCTTAAGGAATTCCTCAGAAGAAAGTATGAATTGGAATTCTGAAATCGACCTCAATTTATAGGCAAAGTTTGGCCTCACGCGTCGCAATGTGTGGAACATTACGCGTCACAATGTGCCATAGATTGATGACACGTGGCACGGACTTCGCGAAGATGTTGAAACATAGCAGTCGATAGAATTATTGGCTCTGAGTCACGACACGTAGATGCTTGGTGTCGCGATGCGTGTATAGTAAATATCGGCAGCATGAGATGATGACACGTGTCTGGTGTACGTTAGCAAAACAACTGTGATGTTGACACGTGACAGGCGCATGTTAGCATGTGCGCATGATAGCAAGTTTCTCTAATTTTGACACGTGTTCGGTGCACGTTAACGACACATGATAGCAGGCGGCACATTTTAGCAACGACGCATTTTAGAAAACGTCGTATTTTAGCATGAAAATTACATTTTTCCCTTTTTGTCCGTTTTTCGATGTTTTAGCCCTAAATTACTTCTAGAGAGTCATCTACAAAATAACACAAAACAAATGAAAATATTCACAAAACTCAAGAAACTATACAAAATATTAAGTAAAATGGATTGTAAATACTGATATATTTACCGCTTATCACACTCTGAAACCTAACATTTTGCTAGTCCTCGAGCAAAACAATAAAATAAAGTACAATAAACAGTTTTAAGATAAAATTAAACTAAGCCACTTTCGTAGGGATCACGGTTGCATTTAGCGTATGCAACAAGCCTTTAAACCCTTATGTGTCTCTAGTGGACGAGTTGTAGTCTCGTGAGGGCTTACAGCAACGATACCCAAAATGTCAATTTAATGCACACAAAAGCAAAAAGACAAGAGAAAAGAGAATAAACAAGTTAATGACTAAATAATTGAAACTCCTTATCCATGTTAGTAGTTATTTTATTTCTTTCTAAATTACCAAATAAGTAAATTCTCATATTATTTTTTACAATTCTTAATATATACAACCAATAAAGTATTAATCAAATCATTGTGCCCACAATATTCATAAGTGTAATTGAGAAGAGATGAATATTTTTATCCTAAAGTTATATCGGAATTCACACATTTTTAAGCAATGAAATATTTTTTCTAATTTTTTTTATTTATATACAATATCTTCCATCCATGTAGCGAGCTTTGAGCTAGTGACTCCCAAACCAGTGGCTTTAGGGCACTAGGTATTAAGACGCCCTTGAAGACTTAATTACTCGGATTTCAAAAAAATATATATTTTTTATAACATCTTTAATCCATGTAGCGAGCTTTAGATCAGTGAATCCCAAACCAGTTGGTTTTAGGACATTAGGTGTTAAAATACCCCCACATACTTAATTACTCGGATCTCGGACTTTTTTTCCATCACTTTTTTAGATGCTTCCTCCAATTAAACTAGAGCACTGAATATTTCAAACTTTTCAATTACAATTCATGTCTGTATGTTACCATGTATATTGATAATACCTGTCAACTGAGCATATGGATATCTAATATAATCAGTATTATGGAGAATTCACAAATTAAATAATTCAATAGGAAATAAAGAAAAAAATTAACTTTTTACGAAATAGGTTGAGATATTTCTCAGGAGTGGAAATTCCTTACACAACCATCTCACACTAATTTCACTTGATTTAGTCAAGTTGAAAACAAGAAAAATATTTATTTTTTTAATTTTAATTATTGATTCTCCCTAGTAGTGCTTGACATGCTGACTATTAACTTTGAATGAATCATTGTTGTTGGGATCAAGTAATTCAAGAGCTCCATATGGTAAAACCTGAGTGATCACAAATGGACCTGAACATCTTAATTTCAATTTTCCAGGGAAAAATTTCAACCTTGAATTGTATAACAATACTTGCTTCCTTGGTTCCAGTTGTCTGCGTACTATTTTTCGATCATGCCATTTCTTGGTCTTTTCTTTGTATAATCTGGCATTTTCATAAGCATGTAGGCGAAATTCCTCCAATTCGTTGAGTTGGTGGAGTCTCTTCTCTCCTGATGCTTGTGGATTAAGACTTAACTTCTTTAGTGCCCAGTCATTTTATGTTCAAGTTCCACTGATATATGGCATGTTTTCCCAAACACCATTTGATATGGGGACATACCAATGGGTGTCTTGTAAGCTGTCCAGTAGGCACATAATGCGTCATCTAGTTTTGAACACCAGTCCCTCCTTGTTGATCTAAGGGTCCTATCCAAGATTTTTGATCTCCCTGTTTGAAACTCCAACCTGTCTATTTAACTGCGGATGGTAGGCAGCGGAAAATTTATGAGTAACTCTATATTTGGATAAGAGTGTATCAAATTATCTGTTGTAGAAATATGTGCCACCATCACTGATAATTGCTCGAGGTGTTCCGAAGCGAGTGAAAATATTCTTTTTAATGAATTTTATCACCACTTTTGAATCATTTGATGACAGTGCTATGGCTTCAACCCATTTGGAGACATAGTCTACTGCAACTAGTATATACGGGTTTCCGAATGATGGAACAAAAGGTCCTATAAAATCAATCCCCCATACATCAAATATCTCCACTTCCATAATATTTTGCAGAGGTCCATCATTTCACCTTGATATATTTCCTATTCTCTGGCACCTGTCACATTGAAGAACAAATAAGTTAGCATTTTTAAACAAAGTGGGCCAGAACAAACCTGATTATAGGACTTTGGCTAGTTTGATTTCCACTGAAGTGTCCGTTGTATGGGGACGAATGACAATGCTACATAACACTATTGACCTCATCTTGTGGAACACAATGTCTCAATAATTGATTAGCACAGCGTTTGAATAGGTACGGTTCATCCAGACATAATACTTGACTTCTTTGAAAAATTTCTTTCGTTGCTGATATGTCCATTCCAATGGCCATTTTGTTAGGTTTGGTGCTCGGAGTGCCAATCCGGATAGTATTTATGTCCGATTCATAAATACGAGCAATTGTATTTTCCATAATAGTACTAATTTTAGTGGTAGCACCCTTATCTTTTATACACTTATTCGATCTAATTGTGATTAGATATCTGATTACGATTTGATCGAAACTGAATCTGGTTCAGTGATACGTGTATATTAGACAAAGACCCTAGGACTTACAGTATAGTGCGCAGTTACAACGTAGTTTGTAATTGATATTGGGAAGCGCACTATTAGTTGTATATCCTAAAATAAAGCTCCTAGTCAAGATTTGCTAACACGGATCGGTATCCTAATAGGAACTTTCTTGATTTGAGCGAGCATAGTGGTCCTTTGACTTGAGATACCACTCTGGATATATGAGTTATCCTCTACACTTTGATGGCAGTCACGTCAACGATCTAGTCATGATCAGACCTCTGTCTGTCCGTTGAGTGTGGACTGATGCTCATGATATCCTGTGCATATCAAGACACGATCCGTCAGTCCTGTATATAGGGCATATACATTCAGCATGTGTTTACGATCTAGTAAATCCATGGCTGTGGTATAATATCGGAAACCAGTTCCAAATGTTATTTAGAGATCGTAAATTGAAAGTCGACTGTATTATACCAAATGGATTTGACGTTATTATCTATATCCCAGGTATAATACGGATAACCTGTGATGGAGGGATTATATGTATACAATGACATTGGCTTGCATAGTTTAGTAAGATTATCAGTGGTTGTCATAATCCATGAGTGGGTGGATTATGGACACGAAATTGGATTTCATGATAGATAAACCTAAACTTAGAGAGTCCCACAAAATGAAGTGTACTCGTTGAACACTTGGACAACTCGATATGAATAATACATATTATTTATAATACTTCACCGGATTAAGTGAGTTAATTCGGATCGTTTAATCGGTTAGACGATAACATATGTATTAGGGGATTTTTGTCTGCTAATAATTATTGTGTATTTGTATTTGATACATAATACGATTAGATACACATTAATTATTTGTCAAATGAGATTTTGACACATGTCATTAATATATGTATTTGTTATTTAATGTAAATAAAAATACATATATGTGTGTAAATTAATTGTTTAATTATTTAATAGTTAAATAATTAAATAATTGAAATTAAGTCTTATCCATTTGTCATTATTTGAATGATACATGGTGAGATTTAATTGGAACACATGGCATGAATTGATTACACTTTATATGTGTGCCATTTTGATTGGTTAAATATAAAGTTGAATTGAATTTGATTTGATCAAATTTGTAAAAGATAAAATTACCCTCTTTTCCCCTAATTTTCGTTCCATATAAAAGAGAGAGAACTTTATTTTTCCATCATCTTCTTCATCAACTCCATGGCCAAAAATAACACCAAATGGGTTGGAAAATTTTATTTGAAAATCCATGAAGAAAAGAAGAAAAATCCAAGAAAAAACTTAGGAAAAACAAAGGATTAAAGGTAATTCTTAAACTCCCAAGCTTAGAAATTATGTTTCTAGTTTCTTGTTCATCTTTTGAGATCTTAGGGTTTCTTCTTTTCATGAATTTCAGGCTTTTGGCATTGATGGATGAAATTGGAAGTGTTGGCATGTGTGAAGTGTAGATTTGAAAGTAATTAGTGTAATTAGTTTCAAATTTAATCAATTTATTCATTGGATGAATTGTTGCCATTCTAGAGTTATTGATCCACTCTTAGATAGCCTAGAATTATTCTAGAGTTGTTCATATGTGGTGGGACTCATTTAGTGATGGATTAATTAGATTAATCTTGTTAAAAATTGGACTAAAGCATGAATTTTTTGCCAATTTCGTTTTCTATTTTGACATGGAAATAAATATGATTTTATGATGAAATTTTTGTCTTATGAATGTTTTGGATTTGTTTTGGGAGTTGGCATAATTTCCCGAAAGTTTTTCCAATTTGAAATAAAAGAAAACGATTAAAAATGGCATTACTAGGTGGATTTTGAGCCAACTGGGTGACAGCTGCCCAAACAGTAAATCCGTCACTGTTCAGGCAGCCCATGAACTGCCCCGACACTATTGGATCTGACCTGGGAAGTTTCCATAAGTGTCGGGTAGTCGGTTCAGTCAAAAATACGTTTTAGGCCATTTTACGGAAAAATGATTTTCGTAAAAATTTCACGAAGTTTCAACTATGTTTATGTAATATTTGATATTGAATAAATAGGTTAAGGTGAAATATGAATAAATTATTCATATTAGATATTGAATAATTTATTTGGTATTCTGAAAAGGTTTTAAAATACGATTTTTCCCGACCCGCGCTTCCACTGCGCCCCATCGCCCAAAACCCCAACACATTTTCCGAATACTATATAGTTTACATAGTCAGCATACCAAAGGAGATCATGTTGTTTCATGGCAAACAACTATTCATCTGGAAAAAATTTTTGATTGTCATTTCGTTGCCAGTTGTTTCTCCATTCTTGAGCTTTGATAAATGATCTGGCACTTGAGTTTCTGTCACTTTCCTGTCTCGGATCTCCAAGTCAAATTCTTATAGTAGAAGCACCCAATTGATCAATTTAGGTTTGGCATATTTCTTTGTGATCAAGTATTTGATTGCTGAATGATCTGTGTAGACCACCACTTTTGGCCCAGTAGATAAGAGAGGAATTTATCAAAAGCAAACATAGCTGCAAGCAACTCCTTTTTTTAGTGGTTGTATAGTTGAGTTGAGCTTCATTCAGAGTTCTGCTGAAGTAATAAATGGTATGAAAAATTTTACTTTGTGTTGTCCCAAAACTACATTTGTAGCAAAATCACTAGCATCGCACATCACCTCAAATGGAAGAGTCCAGTCCGATGCTACTATGATGGGGGTAGAGACCAGCTTCTATTTCAAGATCTCAAAAGCTTTGTGGTATTCTTTGGTGAATTTGAAAGGCACGTCTTTCTCCAATAGATTGCACAGAGGTTTAGCAATTTTGGAGAAGTCTTTGATAAATCTCCTGTAAAAGCCTGCATGTCCGAGAAAACTCTGAATCCCTTTGACAGATGTTGGTGGAGGTAATTTTTCACTTGTCTCGATCTTTACTTTGTCTATCTTGATTCCCTTTTGTGAGATCTGATGTCCTAGGACAATGTCTTCCTGCACTATGAAGTGGCATTTCCCCTAACCAGGTTGGTATCTTCGCACCTTTGTAACACTTTTTCCAAATTTTGCAAGCAGTGGTCGAAAGATTCTCCAAACACAGAGAAATCATCCATGAAGACCTTCATACTTTCTTCCAGTCTGTCTGATAAGATGACCATTATGCAACGTTGAAATGTGGCAGGAGTATTACATAGTCCAAATGGCATTCTGCGGAAAGCAAAAGTACCATATGGACATGTAAAAGTGGTTTTCTCATAATCTTCTGGGGCGATGGTAATCTGATTGTACCTTGAATATCCATCCAGAAAATAATCGAATGCATGTCCCTCCAATCTTTCTAACATCTGGTCAATAAATGGCAGTGGAAAATGATATTTCCTTGTTGTTTTGTTCAGCTTCCTGTAGTCCATGTATATTTTCCATCCAGTCACCGTTCTTGTTGGAATCAGCTCATTCTTTTCATTTGTGACTATATTTATTCCTCCTTTCTTTGGCACACATTGCATAAGACTCACCCATATGCTGTCACATATGGGGTAGATGATTTCGGTATCTAACCATTTGATAATTTCTTTCTTCACAACCTCCTTCATGATTGGATTTAGTCTCCATTGATGCTCCACTGTGGCTTTGTACTCATTGTTCATCAGAATTTTATGCATGCAAAATGATGGACTAGTGCCTCGAATGTCTGCTATAGTCCAGCCAATGGCTTTCTTGGGTTCTCGTAACACTCTCAGCAACTTTTCTTCATGTTCCAATGTTAGTGAAGAAGAAATAATCACAGGTAAATCAGAAGAGTTTCCTAAAAATGTATACCTGAGATGGCTCGGAAGTAGCTTTAGCTCCAGCTACGGTGGTTCTTCAATCGAAGGCTTGATTAGCTCATTTTTCGGTAGTTCCAAACTTTCCACCTGTGGTGTCGATTTGAAACGAAATGGTTTGTCAAGATAGTTGATACATTCCAGAATTTCATCATCTAGCTCGCTGTCAGTCTTGCTGGTGATGAAAGCTTCAAGTTTATCCATGGGAGGTGGCATTGCATCAGTATCCTTGATGATACTATCTACAACATCAATTCTGAAATATTCATATTCTTTTTCATCACTCGGGAATTTCATGGCTTTGAAAACATTAAAGGTAACTTATTGGTCCTTCACTTTCATGGTTAGTTCTCCTTTTTGTACATCAATAAAAATTCGACCTGTAGCCAAAAATGGTCTCCCGATGATGATAGGTACATCTTTGTCTTCCTCCATGTCAAGGATAATGAAATCTGCTGGGAGAATGAGTTTGTCGACTTTGACCAGCACATCTTCAACTACACCTCTTGGAAATGTGAGCGATCTATCAGCAAGTTGCATAGAGACCGAGGTGGACATTTCTTCTCTAATCTACAGTTTCCTGTAAATCGAAAAAGGCATTAAATTAACACTAGCACCTAAATCACACAAAGCTTTTCTAATGTAATGTTCAAGATCTTTCAACTTTGGGGGAAGTTTCTTCTAAATGATGGCGCTGCATTCTTCTGTCAATGCTACTGTCTCATAATCTCTCCACTTTCTTGACAGAATATCTTTCATGAATTTAACATAACTGGGCATTTCTTCTAACGCTTCTGCAAATGGAATGTTAATAAGCAATTTTTTGAAGATCTCCAAGAATTGAGCAAACTGTTTGTCCAGTTTGTTTTTCTGAAGACGCTGTAGAAAATGTGGAAGTGGAATGAATTTTTCTTGATATTTATCCTTTGCTTCTTTTTCCTCCATTTGTGGAACTGCTTCTTTTGGAACTTCCCCATTGATTCAACATCTTTGCTGATTTCAATACTATTTTTCAAATTAATGGCTTGACATTGCTCATTCCCTCTGTTCCTTGGATTTGGTTCTGTGTTACTAGGATGGTTACCTAGTGATCTCTAACTCTGAGCATTGGCCAGTTGTCCCATTTGATTCTCCAGTGCTTTAATAGAAGCTGAATGGCTTTGATTTAATGCTACTTGATTTTGAACCATAGCTGTTAAAGCATCGTATTTTGCTTCTTACTTTTTGAACAACTCTGTAAACCATTCTTTCATTTCTGGTTCTTTTTCATATTCCTGGCCTTTTTTGTTTTGTTGTTAGAATCCAGGTGGTGGGTTGTTCTTTTGCCCTGAATTGTTACTCCATGCGAAATTTGGATGATTCTTCCACCTTGGATTGTAGGTGTTTGAATATGGATTGTTACCATATCTATTGAAATTGTTGACATAATTCACTATCTCATTATGTTGGTTTGTCTCTGGTGCTCTTCCATATGGTGAATTTAAGGAACCGTCTATGTTTACAACTCGCTTCCTAAGTATCTCCATGAATTTGCACATCTGTTACAGCTTGGCATTCATTGCTGTGTTGGCTCCAACTTTGTGAATTCCTGCTATTCATTGAATCGTGCTCCTTTCTGTTGGCCACAAGGAATTATTGTTGGCATTTCTTCGATTAGGTCCCAGGCCTGATCCTCTCCTTTTGCCATTAAAGTTCCTCCAGCACCAGCATCAATTGTAGTTCTCATCAGTCCAGAAAGTCCATTATAGAAGGTTTGAACTTGTAGCCACTTTACAATCTCATGGTGAGGATATTTCCGGAGCAATTCCTTGTAACTTTCCCAAGCTTCGCAGAGGGATTCTGAGTTATGTTGTACAAAATATGTAATGTCATTCCTCAGCTTTGCAGTTATGGCTGGTGGAAAGTATTTTGCAAGAAATTTGGTGGCTAGAGTGTTCCAATTTGTGATGGAACCTACTAGTAGTGAATGTAACAAGCCTTAGCTATGTCTTTCAAAGAATATGGAAAAACACGCAATCTCATTGCTTCTTCTGCCATTCGGTTGTAATTGAATGTGTCGTAAACTTCCAGGAAGTTGCTGATGTGGGCATTAGGATCTTCAGTTGCATTCCCTCAAAACTGAACTGACTGTTGTATCATCTGAATGCATGTTTTGATGTCATATGTATTTAATTTTAAGGGAGGAAGTACAATACAAGAAAAGAAACCACAAACCACCGGGATAGTTCTATCTCGAGTAGGAATTGGTGGTGCAACTTCTAAAGATTCATGTTCCATATCAATTTATGGGTCAAGCGGTCTGATTTCAAAGCTTATGGTTCTTCTCATGTAGTGACTGAGAACCTGAAACACAAGAAAATAAAAATAATAAGTAAAAAGAATTTAGACACAAGTAAAGGTATCTAACCTCAAAATTAATAGTAAAAGATAAATAAGTCACCGCCAACGGCGTCAAAAACTTGACCGGCGTAGTCACACACGTATAACGCAAGCGCACGTATCGTTCAAGTAGTATAAATGTATCGATCCCACGAGGACTTAATGCCTATGCTATTAATTTATGAAGCCAAATTTTTACGAGTATCTATTAGATTGGTTGTTTGATTATATAGTGACTGTAAACTAAAACAACTAAATAAAATAACGTGAAAGTAAATTAAGGGAAATTCAATATTAAGAAACTATCTAGGGTTGTGATTTCTTCCAATATCGTTTAAAAATGAAGTGGTTATCTCATGTTTGTGCAATATATCGGTTTATTAACCAGGAATATGAAATTATGCAAAAGCCTCTGTCGATGGTCAGATACAAATACCTAGTATAACCAAATTAATCATATGTCTATGTTAATTAAGTTACCTAAATTCATTAAGATTAAGTTCCAATTGTGGCTACCCCCGCCCAACAGGTATATGTCTATCTTGGAAGGAAATCTATTAATGGGTTTCTAATCCTTAAGGGAGATCGTGAGCTATTAAGTCTAAGGCTGAAACCTAAAATTCATTTGTCAAGTTTATTTTAAGTTTACTACATCAATCTTATTAATGGCCAGTTAACAAGAAACATTAAGCTTAAGACTTAAGACTTAATAAATAAACCTTTATATTACCCAAACAATAAAATAACCCCTTATAAACCGGTGATATTGGAATTCATCACAACCTCAGATAACGGGTTTAGTTAAGACAATATCTAAGGCTAGTAAAAGCTTAAAGAAGGTAAATCACATAAAGTAAATATTGGAAATCAAAAACGAAAATAAAACATTAAGGAAAATACTGGGGATTAGATGATCCACTTTTATTACTTCTATTTTAGATGTCTTTCTTATTATAATATATTAACTTTGCTTGATAATTATCAACCAACCATATAGGTAGTATCCTAATTTAGTCAGATTTATAATTAATTCCAACATACCATAAAGGCGGTATCCAATTTATTCAAGTCAAAATCAATTTAATTAAGTCCAACAGACCATAAAGACGGTATCCCATTAAGTCAGGTTTTAAATAGTTTATATATTATAATTAAGGGAGATTAATCTAAATATTAGTAATAAAAGCTTTACCTTTCAGCCCAGCAGGAGGAGTTACCTACTCACACTGAAAACTAAAATAAAGACTGAAATATAAATACAGAAAGAACTATAGCGTAAAATAAAATAAATTAAATACAGAAAGCTATAAATAAACAAGCAAGATACAAACTTCTTAGTATTCTTAAGGAATTCCTCAGAAGAAAGTATGAATTGGAATTCTGAAATCAGCCTCAATTTATAGGCAAAGTTTGGATGCGCGTCATGACACGTCGTAGATTGATGACATGTGGCATAGGCTTCGCAGAGATGTTGATAAGTAGCTGTCAGTAGAATTATTTGCTCTGAGTCGCGATGCCTAGGTGTTTGGTGTCGCGACTTGTGCACAGTAAATGTCAGCAGCATAAGATGATGACATGTGTCTGATGCATGTTAGCAAAACAACTGTTATGTTGACACGTGGTAGGTGAGCATGTGTGGATGATAGCAAGTTTCTCTGATTTTGACACGTGCCTGGTGCATGTTAGCGACACATGATAGTAGGTGGTGTATTTTAGCAACATCGTATTTTAGCAAACAATGCATTTTAACAGGAAATTTACATTTTTCCATTTTGTCCGTTTTTCGATGTTTTAGCCCCAAATTGCTTCCAAAGAGTCCTGTTATTTTATTTATCTACAAAATAACACAAAACATAAAGAGACGGTAAATACTGATATATTTACCGCTTATCATCGGTGCAACATTTATGGATGGGTTAGGAGCTTCCTTAGCAGGAACAATAGCAGGTAGAGAAAGGTCGAGATCTTCTAGGGCATGAGGCACTGTGGACAGGGTCTTGGAGTTTGGCCCAGACTTCCTTTTCAGTTATCTCCCTCTTGCTCCAGCTTGGTCTCGGTAATTACTGAAGCCCGATCTATATCGAGATTCACGAAGTCAAGCCTAGTGTGACTTGTCTCGGGCCTGGGTACCCGCTTGTGATAGGATTGGTTGCCCTCATCGGAAGTGGTCAAAGTAGTGACATAATTGCTGAGACTCTCAAATCCCGAGATGTGTATGACTGTGTGTGGGGTCGGGGCAGTAGGTAGGATCTCGAGGGGAGTGAGGGAGGAAGATTCAGAGTCAGAAATTTCTATAAAGACATGACCCGAGATGGAGGGTTAGTTCACAATTTCAGTGAGTTAAGCACACTAAAGCTAAGGTTATCCTCCTAATCCCTACCGAATAACTAACCCTAGAAAGCTCTGAGTGCCCTAAACGATAGCGGAACAAGTAAGTCTTCCAAAACACAACCAAAACCAAACACATACAAAACCCAGAAAAGCATATACATACAAACAACATGTATCTTCATGAGTAAACCCACCCCTCGTATTCCTAATATCACAGAAAACCCACAAAACCCAGAGTACAAACACAGACATTCAAAACATGCAAACAACCAACATTATTGAAATAAAAAACATACGCTAAGAGAGAGGTATTTAGAGAAGAAATTTCTTAAGAAGATTGAAGACGGTGATGAGAACTTGTGAGAGGGTTGAAGGTTGGAAAATCGCAAGAGGCAAATGAGCTTTGTTGCAGTTTCTTTGGAGAAGATGAAATGTTAAAAGAGTACAATGGACTTCAAATAGGGAGCTCAGTTTGATTCTATCTGTTCGATGGAAGACAAAGGGCAGTATTAGTAATATGTGTGATGAGTATCTCACCTAGTTGAATTTAGATGGAAGGACGAGATTGGAATGAATGTTCAGTTGGGATCCAATTGTACTCGATTTTGATGCGCAAGCCATGAATGTACGACGTGTGGCATCTCAGGGAGACAAAGTAGAGGGAGCCCTAGAATAATGTGACGGGCATTTAAAGAAGGCCATGATGGCAACACAACTTCCAAAGGGCGGTTTAAGAGTCATAGAGAGGCATTTAATGAAGCAATCATCATAAAGCGAGATATTTTGACCATATGAATGCTCTTCATACTCGAGGAGGATGCAATTTGATGGATAGAAGGATTGAAAGCCGAGAACTATGGGACAAATATTGACGGTGATTTTCTGTCCCGAGAATATTTGAAATATGGAGAAGGGTATTAAGGGGATTTCACTTACCAAGATGAGGCCCTAAGGTCTTTACGAGGATGAGGGTCCAGACCCAAGACCCAGAGGTGTCTGACCGAACTAATAGATTAGATTCAACAATATTTGAAGACCGACCCAAGGATACCGAGCTTTGAAGCACAATGAAGGGGATCGAGATGAACCAGTAGAAGTACAGTCACATATACCCAGGGTGATGATTAAAAGATAAAAGCTAGAAGAAAATCATAACAGTTCAGACTTTCATCAAGGGAAACTATTTGTAAATATTTCTACATGCCCATAACCAAAACGGTCAAATATGCGATTAATGTTGGCTTGATCCTTTTGAAGAGAATGTGAGGGAAGTGAAGGCATCTATGTCAACCCGACATATTAATAGATGCAATGAAGGATGTCACTTATTTTAGTGAACTGAACTGAGTATACAGGCCAGAGGTTGCATCATTATGCTCATAGACGGATGGCTTAAGCCCTAAATGGAAGTTTGAGCCTCCCAATGACTGATGAAATATGAGTAGGCCAGCGGTTGATGGGATGGAAGAGAGCCTCAGACTTATCCACTAACACACGAAACCACGTGAATGGTTGGAATATAAGTTGGCACATGGGCTGAGTGTGTAGCAGTTATCAAAAAATGGGTGAATTAATGAGTTTCACAAGGCAGTGAGTAGTTGTGTCAGTCGACAGAGCTATTACTTGTAGGTTGGTTGTGGAAGAGAGCCTACGCAATGATAACTTGATAACGTGACTGACATCATGAATTGGTGAAATAATGGATTTAGAAGCACTATATAATGGGGTTGAGAACTAAGGGGTGGTTAATTTTTCTCACGCATTCTGATAATTTAGAAAAGAGAGAAAAAAACTCAGTGTAAGTGAAAGATAGAGCAAGTCGGTCTGACCCGAGCTCCTAACAATCCAAACAAATTCATTGCTTTGGGGAGGTTTTGTTCAAGGAATCAATTTTTCCAAATCACCGCCGGAACAAAAAACAACCGTCAACAAAATACATGCCTTTATAGACTATCCAATAATGACTTGTCTTTTGATTTTTGATGCTTGATATGCATTTGAGAATTTGAATAAATAACTAATCGCTTACAAATCAAAACCATAAGTATCTGAAAATATTAATTAGAAAAAAGGGTTACCGGCATTTCTATAAATATGAATAACAATAACATTATCTCCAGGCTCAGCTACTTTCACATGAGGAGACCTGCTGATAAGATCTCTACTATGATTTTTGATTTGAAACCGAACTGACACATAAATACATAGGCAATTTTGAACATATACAAGAACATATCAACTCTTGATTTGTCAAATGAATAATGATCATTTATCCAATAATTTGATTAAAAATCCAAAACTTAATTTATACTTATCTCGAAAATTGAAATAATTTCAAAAATTATCTTACACCAATCCATATTTTATTAATTGTTGACAGCTGTTTTTCGTTCAAATGGAGAAATAAGGAATTCACCAGTCGAATAAACCTCCATCTATTAGTGAATTTTTTTTATTAGTATAGAACCAAAGTAAACTTAATAAGAGAAGGGATGACACAGAGATTTATGTCGTTCGGTGGAGAGTGGCTTCTATCTATGTCCACGGGAAAAAGATGAATATTTTATTACTATTCGGGGTCAAGTCCGACCCAAGCTATAAATGGGTAAAAAAAAATGATAAAATACATCGGGTCTTACACAAGCCCAATACAATTCTCTCGAATGGTTAAGTAACTAGCCAACTTTATCTCTCTATCACTAGTTCGTACGTTTTTGATTTCTTACAAGTTGTGAAATGTGAAAATTGCCAACATTTGAATTTGTGTCTTCAACCTCTTTCTATAGGCTTCAAAAGTTATTGTTCCATCAATCACGATGTCAGCTAATGTCATAAAGTCATCATTACAGTTGGTGCCACTTGCAACTACCTATAATCCAACCAATCAAATTAGCTCATTCTTTTGCTATTGAACCGACCTTTGGCGGATCTACTCTGCCACTGTTCTACGACTGCACCAGCCTATGGTGGCTAGCAGGGCCTATGACCATTGTAGTCCACTGTTTTCCGTCTATCATCATTAACTTTCTGAAAGCTTCAACCTCACACCAGTCGTTCTAATAAGGACATGTGGGAGAAACTTCAACCCCATGCCACTCTCACTGACCCGATGAAGCTTAGCCCTTTTGATGATATTTCAATATACCATGGGCATGAGGGAGAAAATCTAACCTCATTCCAATCGCAATAATACCGAGGGAATTTGGCACTCTCATTTCCGTTTATCTCAGCAATGCCATGGGGAGAAACTCCAACCCACGCCATCTAATATGATCAAACCTTGGCGGAATGGATCCAACCCCGAGCTAACAAAAACATTTTTCCATAAGGGAACGATCTATCCTTGTGTTCTTCATATATTAATAGAGCCATGGTGAGACATACCCAATTATATGTCATTCAAACTAGAAAGACCTAGAGGGGATATTTTCAACCTTGGGCCATCCCCACAAACACTGGTTATGGCATCTCATACCATATTGCACAAAAACAAAATAGTACGAAAAGTGTAACAGGTGACATATCACGCACTCCGCACCGACCTAAAATTATCGAGGCAACTGAGGCAACATTCTATATCACGTTACTTAAAATAATAATTTTGAACCTCACAGTCCAAATATCTCATGAACGAGCTATGGATCATGGGGTGGACAAAGCCATGAGGACACTCTCATCCTCATGCTAGGCAGGCCTAGAGTCTGCAAATTCCATACATGCCTTTAAACATTCCACGTGGTATACTCATATGGATACGAAAATGGATAGTCAGTGACATGTAAGCATTCCCCCTCCCCATACTAGGAAGATTCCGAGGATGTAAATACCATATGGTCGTGGGCCTTCCCCTTGCTATGTACCTCCAATTCTCTCTATGGGCGGAAAACGCCATGAGGGAGATATCCCTCCCTATGCTATGAAAACCCTATCTTCAAATGGTACATGCTATGTCTATCTTGGGGCACTAAGCGCCACACCAACCCTCCCAACGAGCGTGTTATGGATGTCTGAGATGCCAAATGCCACGCAAGCTTTATTGGTCCACTTTTAGAGATGTAAACCAATGGGTATTAATGTTTCCCGGGGCCTTTATAATGTCACCGCGGTAGGTTTCCCACAGGGGTGCACGTTTTCCCCATGCTTGTCTTGCACCTCTTATTGATTCTGATCACGAGTGTTTTCCAAAAATATTAAATAAATCTTTCTCATTGAAATAACGAATAAGAGTGTATGAGTACACGCCATTATTACAAAGGAAAAGCATTATTTAAAATTTTAGGGATCTACTGTCATTCTTACAACTCTTCGTGGGTCATTTGAAGAGTCTCTATTGAAAATACCTTTGTAACAATTCTACGTTCTAGGGTTTCTTGAGTCGAGTTTCATTCAGCTACTCAAATGATAGGCACTCAACCCGATGACCTCTGCCACCTTGTAAGGTACTTCCCATTTTAATCTCATGGAGCCTTCTTTGGGTTTCCTCGTATTCAGACTGACTTGCCTTAAGCCCAAGTCCTAGGAACGAATACTCAGATCCTTTTATTGTAGAAACGAGTCATTATTTACTGATAAGCAACCATTTTAAGCGCTAATTTCTCTCTTTTCTCATCAACCATGTCAAGGTGATGCCTGAGGAGGTCTTTATTTGGTTCTCCTTCAAAGTACTGGAGCTAATGGGTCATCATCTCAATCTTTGTTTGGATTACTACCTCACGCACGTAGGCCAATGAAAACGGGTTTCTCTTGTGGAGTCTTTATAAGTTGTCCGGTGTGCCCACATGACTTCTGGTAGTTCTATGACCCATAGGCCTTTACATGACCCGAGTCGAGCTTTCAAATTATTTTTGATTGTTTTGTTTATTGCCCCAACCTGCCCATTAGACTTTGAATGAGCATGTGATGCAAACCTTAAGAAAATCTTGAGGTCCTCACAGCTTCTTGAAGCTTGAGCTGTCAAATTGCCAGCTAGAGTTTGCCCATTGATTGACATTTGGGGCAGGTAGCATATATCATATTCATTAAGCTCTACCGATCAATTTATTAAACGATCCGATGTCTCAGGTTTATGAAAGATTTATCTTAGTGGGTGATTCGAATATACCCTGATGGGATGAGCTTGGAAGTATGGGCTTAATTTCCTAGTTGTTGTAACTAATGTTAGGGCCATTAACTCATGGGTCGAGTATCAGGCTTCCATATATAATAATACATTGTAAGAATAATAAACCAACCTTTGAATTTTATCTATTTCTTGTACTAATATTTAACTTACAGCATGTTCTGAAACACCTAAATATAGAAATATCATCTCACCTGTAATCGGCTTGGCCACAAATGGGGTCAGGTCAGGTATCATTTGAGCTGCTGAAAATCATCCTCACACTCGCTCGTCAACTCGAAATCCTTTTTTACCTTCTTGATCAGCTAGAAGAAGACATGACAATTATCGATGGCCTTAGAAATGAAAAGATTAAGCACAGCTACTTGACTAGTCAAGCTTTACACTTCTTTTAATGTCTTTGGCGATTTCAGGTCTAGCATTTACTTAACCTTATGAGGGTTGGCCTCGATGCAACTAGTGCTGACCATGTACTCCAAAAAAATTTCCCATGGATACTCCAAAAGCACACCTCTAGAGTCAACCTCATCTCATATTTCCTCAAGAGTTCAAAAGCCTCCTTAAGGTCATTCAAATTATCCTTAGGCAACACTGTCATTGTAATCATGTTATCGACATAAACCTGTATCATTTTTTTGATAAGGGGTTTGAATACCCAATTTACCAGTCTTTCATATATCACTTCTGTATTTTTCAACTCGAATGGCATCACCTTGTAGCAATAGAGCCCTAATTTGTGATAAAATTCATCTTTTCCTCATCTCCGATAAACATTCTGATTTGATTTTATCCTAAAAACACATTCATGTAACTTAGCAGCCCATGTCAAGCCGTTGAATCCACTAGCCGATCCTTCTTAAATAGTGGAAATTTGTCCTTTAGGCAAGCCTTATTCAAATCGGAGAAATCCATACACAATCTCCAATTGTCATTGGCCTTCTTTACCAAGACCACGTTTGATACTCACTCCAGATACTTGACTTCTCTTATAAATTCAGCTTGCATCAACTTATTTATCTCTGTGTGAATGGCCTCATACCGAACCTGATTAAAATTCCTCATCTTCTACTTCATTGCCTTATGAGCTTGGTCGATTGACAGACGTAACTGATAACCCGAGGGTATATCCCAGGCATATCTCTATGGGTCCATTCGAAGGCATCCACATATTCCCTCGGGAAGTTTATGAGGTCCATCTTCAGTCTTTGTTCCAACCCGACCCCGACCTTGACTACCTTCTCCAAGCCAAAGAGCTCCACCGACTCTAACTCCTATCTTGCTCTTCCATATTGAATGGAGTCCTCGGGTTGGGGATCAGTGGATTCCACCTCAATTATGTCATTTTCTCTTTCATTCCTATTATGACTTGCGACATCATCAATGCACACGGTTTCTTTGAATATGGCTGCAAAATAGCTCATGGCCACTTTCTGGCTACCGCACATTACCTCTCCCTGGCCAGAGAAATTCAACTTCAAGTATTAGCTCGACATAGCTCCAATCAATTTCATCATGAATGGCCTCCCAAACCCCGTACAATGGGTAGATCAAAGTAATGAACTCCACTATTAGCCTATTCAAGGCTTCTTTGGATATAATATCTACCTCACTACCAGGGTCCACCAATATTTTATCAATCTTTGACCCGTCGATGTTGGCCTTGTTAATTAGTGAGTCATCATGAGGATAACTCACATCTTGAGCATCTTCTTCTATAAATATTATTGGCATCAATCTGGAATTTTGAATTCTCGAGGCTTTCTCAGTAGTCATCACATTGGGGCTATTGATTTGATAGTAATTCTTCCTTACCCGATTTGAGTCCTTGCCAATGTCCTCCCAATAGTAATGATGAACATGTGCATCTGATCTCTTCTCCACCTCGCCCTCATGGCCTCATAATCAATGCTTTCTTTAAGGTAGTCGTTCTTCACCAGGTCTTCCATATGTTCCTGCAGGTATCTGCAGATCTGCAGCTCTCGATGTCATGTCTCGTTATATTTTGATGTGCACAATAGGCTCTAGGGTCCCTCCTCTCTACCGGAAGCTTCTCGGGTCAGGCTCTGTCAACAGACATTTGTCCTGTATTTCCCGAGCTATCTGTGACAATTGCTTGTTTAGGAGCGTATATGTTGTGCCTCATGTGACATGTGCAACCTTGATCAAGTGTCTTCTCTCGGATGCTGGGTTGTCTTGAGTCATGGGCATGAATTCCTACCATTTTGGCCCTGGTCCCCTTCATCATTTTCCACCGTCTTAGCGTGTTGTATCGCTTTTTGGACTGATCGATGCCAATTGTTGATGGTTGTTTTTCGTTCAAATGGAAAAATAGGAATTCCCCCCAAATTAACTTTCTTCGAACAATGAATTTATTTGGTTAGTAAGAAACTAAAGCAAACTTAACAAGAGACAAGATGACACAAAGATTTACATGGTTTGGCGGAGTACCTAAGTCCCCGAGAGAAATATGGATATTTTATTATTACACGGGATCAAGTCTGACCCGAGCTATAAATGGGTAATGAAAAAGTGACAAAACACATCGGGTCTAACACAAGCCCTGTACAATTCTCTTGAGTTCCGAGTAATTGACCAATTTTCTCTCTCTATTACTAGTTTTTAAGCTCTTGACTTATTACAAGTTGTGAAATACGAAAATGACTAACCATTGAATTTTTGTCTTCAACCCCTTATATAAGGCTTTAAAAGATATTGTTCCACCAACCATGAATTCAGCCAATGTAACAAAGTCATCATTAAAGTTGCTACCACCTCCAATTGCCCACATTCTAGCCAATCAAATTAGCTCATTCTTTTACTATTACACCGGCCTATGGTGGCTCTGCTCTGCCATTGCGTCGGCCTATGGCGACTGGCATGGCCTACGACCACTGAGGACTGCTGCTTTCATTCTGCCATCGTTAACTTTCTGGATGCACGTCTTTTCAAATAGGGCATACGTCACATGACTCCAATACTGGTCGCATATGATCCCATATTCGTTCCTCAGGTCGATACACCCGAGGCAGATGATACTGATCAAATATCCATTTAACTCTTTCAAAATAGGTCGGATTTCACAGACAAAAACCTCATTAGGTCGGACTCCACCAACTCTCAGAAAACTCCAAATCAACACCCTTCATATAGTCGGATCGGCATCACAACTCACTTCATCCTCAAGATGTTTTGTTCTCGAGATTTCTTCTCTCTTTTCTGTGGTCAGGTCTCTCTACCCGACCTAATCTCTTTCTAACCTTTTGGGCCTTTTTGGCGTCTTATTTTGACTAAAATACAAATCTTTATCCCACCTCTCCAAGCAAGAAATAAGATGCATGCACATGATCAAGAAGCCATGCATTTTCACACATGCAATCAACATTTTAAGTGCTATATACATGTGAAATGATGACCTTGAGCATACTTGCATTGTTTTTCTACTTTCACAGTAATCATTAATCCTCCCTGAGTCAGCAATAATAAATCTCCAAGTTGTTCATAAGGCCAGGCAGCATACACGTATCATCCATGCCTCTATTATTGACTGACAGTAATTTATTTTTGTCAAAGGAGTAACAAAGGGCCCTGCACGAACGACGTTGGAAAAGAGAATTTATGTGTTTATACTTGAAACATTATAGGTAAGAGAAAAATATATAAGTCTGGTGTCTTTTTTCAATATATAACTTATGACATTTATGATGAAGATAAATGACACTGCAATCTAACATTGGATTGTATTTAAATGAATATATTATTTATAAACCGGCCAACATTAAACAAGATTAATAGAATTTTGACAAAACTCTCTAGTTTGAAATTGAGAATTTTTTTTATTTCATTTTTGTGACATGCTAGGGCATTATGGTCCCCCACTTTGATAGCAATCACTTTCTAGTTTGTCCTTCAATTTATATTTTAGTCTACCATGCTCTACTTTTGTTTTTGTTTTTGTTTTTGTTTTTGTTTTTGTTTTTATTTTATTTTGATGAGATGGTAACAACTAACAAATGCTTTGATTTTAAACAGAACTACTCTTTGATTTGGAATCTAGGTAATAACATCATAGTCCCTAAATTTTTATAAATTCTCAAGTAATAATATTTGCTTGTATCACATTGCTTCCACGTATACGAATGTATATGTTAGGGTCCGTTTGGTATTTTACTAATGAGATAAAGATAATTTTATCACATAATTATCAAATATTAAGAGTTGAAGATGTGTCGGTGGGCTAAGGCCTAAGAGAGATGAAAAACAACTACATGTTTCCAGATCAATTGTTTAAACCCTCAGGACTGACATCCTCAATTAACTTCCCTAAATCGTCCCCCGCTTGTCCCTCATGTCACGTTGCGTTGGGTATTTCAAGTTTCCTTTTATATGGCCATGTCATATAAATATGAACATGACCCTCCCGAACCAACTGGACCTTCTAAATTTCACACATAAATATCTTATGAATATTATATTCATAACGTCTTAAGCATTACAAAGATGTAAAAGAAACAATAACATAGCCAAAGCAAATCCCTAATGCATTCACATTCTAAACAAGCCACCTTGGAAGCTAAAAAGTGATTTGCACTAATTACACTTTGAAGCAATACGCCCACAGATCTACCAAGGAAACCAAACACAATTATCTACGGTCACACTCCTATCAGTCTGTCTTTTCTTCCTTAAAATGTGTCGCAGGCGTACTCTTTCGATCCTGTGGCTGAGCATCCAACTTCTCACGGCTACTACAAACGATGGCATCTCCAATTGTTGAACTTCCTGACATCGAAACTAGAGCAATACTCTTCCCAATTGCATCGACATCTCTAGTTCCACAATAGAGACCCCGACTTCCAGCAACGAGCATTCTCTGTATCTCATTAGCATCAACATCTCTGGTTCTGCCGTAAAGCCCCCGGCTTCCAGCTACGAGCATACTCTGTGTCTCATCGGCACTGGTCAGAACAGCGGGGAGTACATCCATCAATGGAGGGTAGGTCTGGCTTGAACTGCTAATGAGCAGCCTCAGGGTTTCTCTAGCACCATTTTCCACCACAGAGTCGCTCTCAAGAATCAATGGGTTCACAAGCTTTGAGTGCAAAGGAGGAATAGTCGCTGAAATGGCAGGACCAGCACTTACCACGTAGCCTTGACCAGAAGAGCAAACATCAATAACTGGAATGTGAACAATTGGGTCACAAATTAAAGGCCTGAAAGTTGCGATCTGCTGAGAAACTGGCACTTGCAACCGAATCAATGGATCAGGCAGGAATGCTGGAAAATCTAGCAAAGGAATATCAGCGAGACTGCATGGTGGAATTGGCTTCAACAAACTGGCGGGCTGATTGGCTGATAATAAAGAAGAAAGTGGCGGGACAGAGAGTGATTCACTTGTCAAGTTTAGTGGGAATTGTGGAGGTATTGACTGATATTCCAGTGATGATGAACTTAGGGGACACCAACAATAATAAGGAGACAATAGGGGCGAACCAATGGAAGGGACTTGAGTTGCTTGGCTTGAAATTGGAGGGACAGCCAACTTACCCAGTGATTCTAGAAAAACTGGAGACAATTGGCAAATTCTGGCTTCAGGACTGCGGTCACTTTCAGATTGATTGGAACATGATTCATCAGTAGTACCAAAAGGTGATGTTACTGTCAGGTTGTCAACCACTGACAAATAACCATCCCCATGTCGTCTTAACTTCTCTCTAGCAGCACTTCTTATCGAGGATAAGACCCTAGGCAGACCCTCTTTAAAGGAACTTGATCTTGGACTAAGGCTACCCTGATAGAGCGAATTGGCCTTCAATGATTGGCTGCCAGAGTGCCTAGATCGCAGAGATTTTAGCGACGTGGATGAACATTGACCATTTCGAATCGAATCAGACAAATCAGATGGGGTAACAAATGAGGGAGAAGGCGAACTCGGGCAAACTGCTCGTCCATTGCTAAGCGATGATCCCACCAGATAGGCACGGAGGTGAGTTGCTAGATACCCAAGGCGTGACCCATTGATTCCAGTTAATTCAGCAATTGATGGTTTCCTCATGATTAAATCCTTCATCTACAACAACAATTTTTTTAAAAAAAATTCAACTCATTCATTCATAGTAAAATGGAAACACATTTTATTACTTAGTAACTATTATACTAACCTTTGAAATCAATTCAAATCCTAAAAGCTTAGACTTTTCTGAGCACCAGAAGTACTCAACTCTGCCTTCTGGACCCTTTATAATGAATGATCGGCCAGAATTGTCTGCTGGGATCTCATCAATTACAACAGCAGAGCACTCAGATTTACTACTTAAAGTGAGTACTCTCTCTGTAAGACCATCATCTCCAATGAATGCAAGGCGCAAATCGGATGTTGGTAAGATAGTAAGACTCAAATTCCCCCTGTACCAATATGCAAAAGAGAGAGTTGAGAAAGAGGTAAACATAAAAATATCAAAAGAAACATATTGAATCCTCCAAAGTGTGGGAAGCCTCATGTCATGCACTATCATTTTTTAAGCACAAACAAAAAATAAATGCAGGGATGTGAAAAAGATTTACACATTGTAAAAAATTCAAGTTTCTTATCATAAGCAGACAGGATATTATCAAACAGTATGAAATAAGATAAAATCATCTAGATCAACTTCAAAGGGCTCTTCATCTAATAAATAAACCTCAAGACATATTCAAGTTTTAAATGAGATTAAAGGATTGAGAAATCTAGACAACTAAAACATAAAACCGTTTCCTTTTCAGTCTAGTGTCGTGTTAAAAAAGTTATTATTAAATTAGGGGTTGTAAAGATCCCTTTCTGATTAGCAAAACCCCACAATTTACAGCTGCCTAAAAGAAAGCTAACTATTACCTCACCCGCAAAACATATTGCCTAAAATGATAGAAGCAATCAAAAGCATGTTCCTATCCAAATCACTCATGATCATGGAGTGGGCAAGGGGGGCCAAAAGAGATAGCATAGTGCTTACTTCTATTTTTTCCTTGCCAACTCAATTCATTACAAATAAGATATGAATTCTCGATTTCAATAACTGAATTTCGCAACTAAAAACAAACATATATTTGGTTAAATGTCAACTTTCATTTCACAGATACATTAATTTCAGCCATTCATTTCAGAGATTTATTTGATGACAATACTGACATATCCACAGGATGTGTGATGATAATAGACAGACCTTTCACAAGATATAAACAGAAACAATACAGACAATGAATAATTCAAAGCCTAACAAATTACTTGATAACAAAATACAGAATATCAGCATCAACTTAGCATCACAAGCATGTTAAAGTCAAAGCCGTAACATTCATTTCACTGTAATTAAAATATTACCCTACATATATATACAAAAAGCAGCATCAAGCCATATAATATAGGAGATGAAGCTACCTTTACTTTCCCCTTAATTCAGAGATCATTATAGAATACGCCCACTTTACCTACAAGTCAAAAGATATATTTATTTGGAAGGATGAACACCATTGATAAACTAAACATAGAATCCTATTATTTCTACTGTAATCCACGACCACCGGATATTTGAAAGACAAAGACAGTCGTCAACGCTAGTGGACATGTACCAAGGAATACACTCCTAAATAAGAATCTAAAGACACTCCACTGAGAAGATCGGAACAATTTTATATTCACCAGAGCAAGTTTTACTTAAAATGTTATGTTGACATGCCATAACATTAAATAAGCCTCCAAGATTTTTTCCAGCATCAATGCAAGCAGTAATGAACTATAATCATTATTATTTCTTAACAAGAATTTTTCATCAAATTCTGAAAACTATCCAGCAAGTCGAAGGAAGCTACAAAGTATGTAAATTAAATAAAATTTAAATGGTTATAATACATCTCCTTAGACAATGATCATGTCAATATATTTTTAAAAAAGCCATAACGGTTTTAGCAATAAGATGTAAATGTGCCAATTTAATAGCAACAAGATTTGACATACTAGTCTCCAGAAATTAGTACATGTGTATCTGATATTAACATGCAAACTTACAGGCATATTCACAAAAACTGCGAAACATGAGAACATTTTAAGTCATGCATATTCTAAACCAGCTGCCTTCATCAACATTAGTGCAATTTTAGAGCAACTTAACTGCCATCAGATAGCTGCAAAAGCCACGGCACATCCATAAAGGACAACTTTGTGCACACCATAACTAAATCCGTCAAATCAATAATAAGTACACTTAAAAATTACAAAGTAAAAAGGGAGGAAATGGGCGGAAATGAATCATGCTAATGGCACAAAGCTATAATACAA